>CAODLS012576835.1:0-25653 GCA_948243855.1 Flueggea neowawraea
TAGGTGTTGTATGCTCAGTTTGTGTTCCAATCAGAATCAAACCTCTAAATACATACTATAATGCATATTAAACATTTATAAATGAAGAGAAACACTTACTTCACTCCTATGATGCAGTAGATTCAAAAACCCATAAATCAATATGCTAAGCCAAAGTGTTTTTCCCCCACTTTTCTCTACCTTTTCTCTCATGTTTTCTCTCAACTCAATGATGTAAGAACGAACATAATGAGAGCTTCTTGCCTTACAATAGCACTTATATACCCTAAGCATGAGGTGACACCTACTTAGGTGGTCCAATCAGAAACCACCACATTTCCTCTTCCTAATATTTGTTTTTCTTATGCTCTTGACACCTATCACTCTAAAAAACTATAGATTATGCATGGTTATCCACCTAAGAATATTTACACAACCACCCCTCTGAACTTAGGAAACCACCCGTTTAGATCTCTTCTTTAATAACTTCACTTTTGAACCCTTTATTACTCTCGTAACCCCCTCTAAAATATTCTAAAACTATATAGAACATGTGTCAATAATATATGCAATGCCAATTAAATGCACAACCAAGAACGTTATATGTGATGCATGCTCGTATGTACAAAATTTGGGTCTTGGGTGTGACACTGTACTTCAGTACAGCATTCCATCTGCAAACCGATGGTCAGTCTAAGCGTACCATTCAGACGTTGGAGGATATGTTGAGAGCGTGCGTTGTGGATTTTGGTGGGATTTGGGATTCTCACTTGCCATTGGTTGAGTTTGCGTACAATAATTCGTACCATTCGAGTATCGAGATGGCGCCTTATGAGGCTTTGTATGGGAGAAAGTGTAGATCTCCCTTTTGTTGGGTCGAGGCCGGAATGAGAGAGCTGTTGGGCCCATATTTTATTTTGGAAATGACTGAGAAAGTCAGGTTGATCCAGTAGAGGATCCAGGCTGCTCACAGTAGTCATAAGACTTACGCTGAACCGGAGGGTAAAAATTTAGAGTTTGAGATTGGATACCATGTATTCCTCAAGGTGTCACCAATGAAGGGTGTCATGAGATTTGGAAAGAAGGGCAAGTTGAACCCAAGGTACATTGGTCCATTTGAGATTATCGACCGAGTTGGAGCCGTGGCATATGAGTTGACGTTACCGCCTCAGTTTGCTTCAGTTTATCCAGTGTTCCACATATCACTTTTGAGGAAGTATATTCCTAATCAATCTCACATTCTGGCACCTCAGTCTCTGAAAGTCCGATATGACTTATCTTATGATGAGAAACCCGTGAGAATTGTCGATCGACAAGTTAAGAGGTTGCGGAACAAAGAGATTACTTCGGTGAAAGTGATATGGAGACATCACTCTGTTGAGGAGGCCACTTGGGAGGCCGAGGAGGAGATGCGGCGCATATATCATCACCTGTTCAACGCAGCTGATCCGTAGGTCAGTATATCTGTTCTATTTTTGCATTCTTTGCATTTCATATGCATTTCTACATAGGCATGTTGCATACTAGTTCGTAGACCGAATGTTGAGTATACACCGTCTATGTTTGGAGCTATTAGTCCAGATTTTAATCCGAGGATTTTGGGAATCTAGGGTCATCTTAGATTCAATTTAGTTTTTTCGAAATTCGAGGACGAATTTCATTTGAGCAGGGAAGTATGTAAAATCCCGCCCATTTTGATTAGGATTCCTGTAGGTTTTTTGAGGTAGTTCGATGTGATCTTGAAGATAATTGCACGTAATTATCGAGGATTAGGTGTTATCGAATGTCAAGGGAAGTTAGATGCATGTGGGGAAACGTGTAATGTCGAGTGTGTGATGGGAGAGTGAACAACATACGTAGCACGTTGTGCAAGACTTACGTTGTCTGGAAAAGTAGCATAACGTATGTTACATAGGTAAGACGTACGTTATCTGGGACGAGAATGACCAACATATGTTGTCTTACTCCGACGTACATTGAGGTGTGTTTTATTCGAAACCCGTAGCTAGTGGAAGCATCACTAGGTACGTTAGAGGGTCAAGACGTACGTCGTGCATCACCACAACGTACATTGTCACTACACATTATGTACATTGTCTATGGTTAGCAGTGATTAAAACTGGCCGAAATACGCCATTCCATCATTTTTCTCTTAATTTCTCAATCAAAACTCTTTCAACTCGTCCGAATATCTACACATTGGTTCCCCAGTGTTCCTAGTCCACTTCTGAGGTGAGATTAACTTCATTTCGTCCATTTAAACTCCAATTTAAGCTTTGATTCGTGCATGCACATATTGGGCAAAAATCCATCTAAGTTCTGATTTATGATGATTCTGAGTTAGTTGATGTTAGAGTATGTTAGAATGAGTTAGAAAGGACTTATAGGAACGTGATTTGAGCTTTGAATCAAGCGATTTGGTGTGTTGTTGGAAAAACTATGGTTTGGTTTGGGAATTCTTGATTTGGGGATGATTTGTTGTTTATTTGTGTAATTTGAGGTTAAATTCGTGTTCAGGGGATAAAATTGAGTTAGAATGAGCGTTTGATTTTATCGAGTAGTGAGTGGAACGCAATTTTGGCGTTTTCGCAAATATTTTTCTGTCGCGGCAGAAGTAGGGCATTTTTGTAAATAATTTCTGTCGTATGTAGATTTGTGAATTTCAGAGAGTTATGGGATAGATGGTGATTTTTGGGATCATAGGGACTGCCTTGTAATTTTACGAGTCAACGATAAATTCGTGATTTCTGGGAGTTCGGGGTAGAATTTGGGGATTCGGACTTGTGAATTGCGAGTCTGTAATCCCAAGGTATCTAAGGAAAAGTTTCATAAATTGTCGAGTCTCGGGGACCAAAACGTAATTTTACATCGGTCGGGGACCAAACTATAATTTTACGTAGCTTGTGAATTTTGGGGTGGAGAGTGACAAATTCACTTTCGGATTATAAGTTTGGTCGTTGTTGAGGGGTTTACATTTGCATATGCATGTACACGAGTTACGGTACAACCACAGTTCCAGAGTCTCATTGTTATTGTTTCTGATTCGTTATTGTTTCTGTTATTGTTTCAGCTATCTGCCACATTTGTCAGCGGGATCAGCCACCTGACAGCGATACCGACATTTAGAACTTGGACATCCAGATGAGTGGATGACAGCTTCAGACACATAGGCTATCTCGAAACTATATATTGTTTTTAAGGTGCTTGACGTATATCTGTAACCGAACTAATCTAAGGATTGGCTAATTAAATAATTGGTTTATGTGAATAAAATATTCATTGTTTTGTTTTTGGAAGGATTGATATATATATATATATATGTGTGTGTGTGTGTGTGTGTGTGTGTGTGTGTTTTACACTGTTTTTGATGCTGAGTGCATGTTATTGTTTTTGATAATTGTGTTGATTGTGGGACACATTTGCTACGGGGTTCGTAGCCTTTGGTATACCAATGTATTGTTACTGGCTCAACTATCGGGGCTGACGATAGCCATGTGCCCTGGCCCGGCACATGATTTGTTATTGGATCAGTGGCATAGTTCACGGTCGTTATTGAGGTGGTTGTTGAAATAGTTCACACCACGATTGTTATCGGTCTCATGATAATAAATTGTATATACTATTTTGACTCAGATACTAGTATATCGTTTTGCTAATATGTATGTGTTTTCTTTGGGTGTAAACATTTCGAAACGTTTTTTTCGAACTGTACGATGTATGTAGAGTGTATACTCATATGTATACCTTTCGTATACCTGCATGTGGTAGTTTTATATTTGTTTTCAAACCAGTCTTGTGAGGCACGTATGAGGCAATCTGGAGTGTTGTCTCTCACTCACTGGGTTTGACCCCCTTTATTTTCTGTGTTTCCTTGATTCCATTTTATAGGTTGACTCGACTCGACAGCCTGTTGGCATTCTGCGCCCAGTGAGGCTCCGATATACTTTTGGTTAGTAGCGCCTTCTTAATCGGGCTACGTCTTCATTATAGAGCTCTCCACTGAGACACTGTTGGGTTGTGATGTCTACTGCTTTTGGGTTTATTTTGGGGGTACTTGTAGCAATTATGTATAATTTTTGTCACTTGACATATATATTATTTTATACATATGATTTTCTTATAAATGTTTAATTTAAAACGCAAAATGAATGGTTAGTATAGTTTCTATATTATTGAGGCTTGTGCGAGCTGGACTGGGCTTCCACAGACTGTCCGACTCGTACGCCAATCACGGTCTCGGTTATGGGTCGTGACAAGAAATAACAGGAATCAGAACCAAATTAATTTTTGTCATAACCGTTTGGTTTAATACAAAATTGGAATCTTATTATCACAATTATCTATTTGGTTTACTTATGCTACGAAATTGTAATCAATTATAAGATTTAAATATTTGACCAAAAATTCAATATAATAAACTAAAATATCATAAACTTATTATTAAAGTTATAAAACATTAGTAAGCATACAAAATAATTCGACAATTTCATAAAAACTTCTTATGATCAAAATTTGTTTGTAAATAACAAATGAAATATCTATAAAAGAAACAAGTTTTTAAATGTGTAATATTAAAATTGATCTTAAGATGATAAAAAAAACTTGTCTTCAAATTCAATTTCCTATAGGATAAAGAAGTATCATAATATATTGCTTTTTCATATTTGGAGGTGCTTGTAAGAATGCCTGAAGTTTGTTTAGCTCTTAAGGATATTAGCTACTTTAAAAAATCCATCACTTGTCAGTTCTTCAAGTTTTAGTAATTCATTCAATACATTACTACTCATGTCATTCATTTGGCTCTTACGATCTTCTACTCATGAGAATGAATTTGTTAAGATTGTTAAATTATTACTCATATCCTTCATAAATGTCCCAAAAGTATTGGACACATTGTGAAAATCAATAACCATATTGATGCTTTTCTTTAGCTCTTTCGGCATATTTATTCTGCTAGTTTTTTTTGTCTTTTTATACTTTTCAATGTAGGTCCAACTATTTCTTTAGTTATATACACATCTTCACCATTCTCTTCTCCATTTTCACCCATAGCTGAGTTGTCTGTATCATTTTCTAGCTCCTTATCCGTGTTGCCAATTGCTTCAATCATGGTATCTGCATCTTTTTCAATAGCTCTATCACCTCCAATCAATTTAGTAATGGCATGATAATGAAGAAAAGGAACATTCCAAAAACTTCTTGCCTCATTATGATTCTGCAGTCAATAAAGAAACTTCATTAATAATTTATAATACAAAGAAAACAGCTATATGATAATTTGAAGAAGTGATCTTGCCGAGCACCATTTGTCGTATATGCTTTTTTCCCACGAAATCATCTTTTTCTCATCATCCACCCAAATTTAGACTTATTTAACATCTCAAATATAGTGTGGCATTTTCTTTTCAATAGCTTCAACTTAGAGTCAATATGTGGATTAGCTTTCAAGTCAAAATTATGCAATTGTTTGCATCATAAGATCTTCAACTTGAGAATAATATCCTTCTTTCCATCCTCTTTCATTCTTATACGTTATCAGTGACAACCTCCAGTAAGGTCTTAATTAGAATTTTTTCTACTTGTGCAATCTAATTTCTTTTGTTTTTACCCCTTCCTCTAGTAATTTGCCTAACTTCCATAGTTTTGACATTTTTTATACTTTCCATCCTATCATATTTCCTTCATGTCAATAAAAAAATTGTAAACTACAATTCACATTCATATCATGTCAAGAAAAAAGTAAAAGATAAATGATTATGCTATGTGTGATAGTAAAAAAATATTAGAATGTAAACTATTGCAAATGTTTAAGTAATAATATAATATCTAAAGAGGAAAACCTATAAGCAAAAAAAAAACTGTAAAAGACATAGGATTATTTAATTTGACAATTATGCTCTCCATAGTTTTATACTTCTTAAGGAATTTAAAAACAAATGATAAAAGAACTTATATTGTGGGTTGATCCTGAAAATCGAACAGAAGAAGTTTCCTAAACGGATTTTAGGATATTATAGTGAGATAAATATATAATGATTTTGTCTTTGAAGTTTCAATTATACCACTATCTTGATTTTCTTGTATTTCAAAACCGATCCTTATAGTAGCTATATTAACTTATGTCGATTATCGTTCGTTGATGAGGAAGATAATCGAGAAGCAGGGAAAGGACCGAGGAGAGCTGAGAGAGAAAGACAAGTCAGCGACGTGAAGGAAAAAAAAGAAAGGAAAGGAGGTGTCACAACCCTAGATCAGACCGTGACTGACGTACGAGGCAAACCAAATCAAAGGTCTGACCTATCTCGCACAAGCTTCAGAGAATCAAATATTCTATCCAACTTATTCAATTAAAAAATTTATTAAGCATTTTGATAAATACAAATAAATATAATCGATATATCAAATATATTTTAATATATCCAAAAATAGAAGTAAACATATTAATCAGTAAAATCCAAAAGACAAAATACAAAGTGTACCCATTAACCTGCTAGTATCCGGTGTGGAGCTCTACTATAAAAACATACAGATCCTGATCAAAAGGGCACACATTATCAATGGAACGCTTCATTGAGAACATGGGTTTCCAGACGGTTGTTGGATGTCAAAATTTACTTGAAATTTTAAGGAGGAGTGAGTAAAACTCAGTGAGGAAAAACACTCTAGAGCTCCTTTAGAACCTCACATAAACCGTTTTGAAAACCGTTCAAAAATATATCACACTTATATACGCATATATAATATGACATACACACTACATACATAGTAATTTTCTGAAAACAATTCCAAAATAGTTTGCATCCACAACAGACAACATATAGTCAGATAATATTATTTATATTAGAAATATATATACATATATAGTATTGGACCAGAAACAGACATAATCAGAGATGTCGATTAGCCACAAAACATAGTAATACCTGTGTCTGTCCGGACACACGATCGCCATTTTACCCTGCCAACTAGGGTCTTGACAGAGAATTAGTATGCCAAAGGCTACATACTGGTATCTAGGTGTCCCATATCAGAATAATATAATATATACAAAATAAAAAGAAGACGAGCATGCATATCAGAAGATTTATCACATAAAATAATAATATAATATAAAAATTTTCAGAAGGACAGAGTTCTTATTCCAGAATTATCACATAAACCAAAATTTAAATTGCCAAACCTTTAATTAGTCAGATTACAAAATGTATATCCAGACACAGCAAAAATAATATAGGTTTAAAAGCCATAGCCTATGTAACACCTTGCCCATTTTTGGCCAAATCCTCTTGTAATATCCCGCCCGTTTCAGCTATGTTTCCTATAGTGATGGTCTTTGATGCTCTGTGAGGATGAGCATGTGTGGGTTGGTGTTGTAGAACCTTGAGAGTAGCAAGTTTCAAGAATGGATAATTCGAGTTAGTGAAAGAGGTAACTCGAGTTGTGTTACCCCTATACAACTCGAGTTAGCCAGAATTATAACTCAAGTTAGGCGAGGTCCATATAACTCGAGTTATCTATGCCAGAATTCTTCGTCTTTAAGAACCCCAAACCGATCGAAATCTGTCAT
Organism: Flueggea neowawraea; assembly: GCA_948243855.1. Lineage (NCBI taxonomy): Eukaryota > Viridiplantae > Streptophyta > Magnoliopsida > Malpighiales > Phyllanthaceae > Flueggea > Flueggea neowawraea. The sequence continues at coordinate 7,547 of CAODLS012576835.1, forward strand.
TTGCCCCACTTCTCTTCCTCCAAATGCTCCCAAACTCTCTCAAGTTGTTCCTCAACACTTCCTTTGGGTTTCTTGAGGTAAGATTGAGTTTCTAATCCTTTATTTCCTTATGTTTTCTTCAAGATTGTGCATATTAGGGTTTTTGAATAAAATGGGTTTGAATCACTTCGGTTTGGGTGATTTCGAGTTGTTTTGATGGGTTTGGGTATAAATTTGTGTTCGGGAAGTTGATTAGAGTCAATAGATGCGTTTGTAGGTGATGTTATCGGTTGCATTGAGAGATTGGTCGAATTGGGTAAATCTGGGTAAGTGACTTACTCGAGTAAGCATTTTGGATAACTCGAGTAAGATAAGTCATGTCACGACCCATAGTCAGGCCCCTCACCGGCGTATGAGGTGGACCGTCTGTGAAAGCCTGATCCATCCCGCACAAGCTTCTGTGATCAAACATACTACCAGACTTATCCAAATATTTATTTAAAACATTTATAAAAACATTTATAAATGAAACAAAATCATATATATATATATATTATATCAAAAAATATCAGTGAATACAAAATCATCAGAGTAAACCCCAAAATACAAAATTGAAGCCCAATATCCCAACAGTAGTCAAATGTAGAGCTCTATGACATAGCAAAGTAGAGTCCCGAACGAGGGCACTCACAATAGCCAAAAAAGCCTCACTGGGTCCGATGTACGGATCAGATGCTGAGCGTCCAAAAGATGTCACATGCGAACAAAGGTATAACATGGACAATAGAAGAAATAGGGGTAAGATTCCCTAGTGAGGAAACAACACATTATATCGCCCCATACGTGCCTCTCAAAGATTGGTTTGAAAACCACCTTTCAAAATATTGCACACGTACATATATACCATATAGTATACACACTATATACATAGTATATTTTTTGAAATTCGTTTTACCAAAACGTTCGCATCCAGAGCATTCACATGCATTCAGACAATATATACATATACTTGTGCATTCATAATACGGGACCATGAAATATTTCCATATCCATATAGCAGTCTCAATAAACGCGTATATCTTGCCTAGATACATGGTCACCCCAATCTCTGGTGACTAGGGCCATAAACATACAATGGTATACCAAAGACTACATACTCCGTAGTAGGGTGATAACATACAATGGTATACCAAAGGCTACTTCGACCCCGTAGCATAGGTGTCCCCATGTCAAAGTGTTATATGCATAGTATTCCACATACAATCATACATCATCTTTTCCTTTATTCCATCATTTACAAAATACTCTTGTATATATATACTCATATATACTTTAGATTTTTCATATCAAAATGTTGGTTAATAATAATCACATACCTAGATTATTAATTAACCCAATACTTATTAGTCAATTTATGTCATATTCAGACATATAAAAATAGCATACTTAATTTTGAAGACACAGCCTATGTGTCTGAACCTGCTATTTCACTCACCCAAAGTCGTGGATCCAGTCAAATATCGCTCGTGGGTGGCTGCTCCTGCTGGCAGGCACACTGAGTTGTACATATATAGTCATAGCAAATATCAATATGTGGTACTGTGGCGGTACCGATGCATGTATGCGAATGCAAATACTGACTAACTCTCGATGGCATCGAGAACTTATGCCAAAATATCCAAACTCTCATTTCGATCTATACCTAATCGATCAAACAGTCATATTGGCTGCAATCAGCCTCTCAAGCAAGAATGTAGCCTCAGATCCTACAAACAACCTCAAAATCATCCAGAATCCCAATCTCCAAATTCGGATTTCTTGACCCACTCGACACAAATCGTCAAATCTTGACACCCAACGTCAGATCTATGTATTTCTAACACCTAACTATCATAATACATTAGATACAACTCTGGATCTAATTAGAACTCTACCAAAATTCGGAACCCTAGCTCCGATCAAATCTATTTCGTTCAAACACGAAATACTTGGAAACCGAAGCTAGAATTCCGTGGTTACAACCTTAACCAAGCTTAATCTACCCTTATCTACCTTCCTTTACAACAGAAAAGGAAGATCTGAATAAAACCCCAAAATCCATTCAAAACCTTAGATGAAAAAATATGAGGTGAGATGACGGAAAGAAGATATCAAAGAACGATTCTTACCTTCAGAATCGCAATGGAAGTGCTGAGGAGTGATTGCAAGTGCATAGGAGTAGTTAAGAGAGTGATTTCTGTGGTTGAGATGAGTTATGACAGAAGAGCCGTAGGTGGGTGTATTTATAGACCCTCGGAACTGAAACGTGGAATTTCATTTAATGCCCGCGGAAAAGGCCCATCTAAGAGCGTTGAAGCTTCCTCTACGCACGTTGACCGAGTACTACGTGCATAGACGAAGCTCCTATGTGCGTAGACGGCAGATCTAGCGACCTTTCCCTCACGGATCCAGGATCAATGTGCGCACCACCTAGTGCTATGCATGTAGATCACCATGCTCACCACGGTTTCAAGTCCAAATCACGTCCAACGTGCGCAGACGTCTCCAACGCACACCGACGCGCGCAGGCACATTCACAGTCTGGATCAGACATCCATCTACGCATATAGTACAATCACCTACGCATATAGACGACCCCCTGACCTCAATCTATGTGCGTAGAACGCTCCTTAACGCACACAGATGACCTGCTATGTGCTTTGCACACACAAACCACCTCCAAACATTCTCGATCAAAGTTTAACACCTCAAAGCCCCGAATTTCCCTAAATTCTTGACGGAATACCATTAAATTTCGGTCAAAACAAATGGGATATTACAAGCCAAGATTTACTGGAGTTATCTTTCGATCAACTCGAGTTATCTTTTGATGAACTCGAGTAAAACAACCCAAGATTTACTCGAGTTATTTATGACTAACTCAAGTAAAATAGCCCAAGATTTACTTGAGTTATTTCTAACTAACTCGAGTAAAACAGACTACGTGTAACTCGATTTAGCTTCTGACTTACTCGAGTAAATCGTGGTTCTGAAGGACCAAACTGTGACTTTTCAAATTTGGTGATTTCGGAGATTTCGTAAGAATTTGGAGATTCTGACTTATGGATGTCTAGTCAGTGATCCCATCAGTCTTTGAGAATTGTTTTGCAATTTGTCAAGTTTCGAGGACTAAAACGTAATTTTACACTGGTCGGTGACCAAACTGGAATTTTATGTAGATGCTATATTTTCGGTCAAGGGTGATGGATTCACTCCCGATATAGATTTTCAGTGACTCCGAAGGTCAACATCTGCATTTGCATACCATGCATTGGTACCGCCATAGTACCATATTTTGATATATGTTTTGTCTATGTTTGATATAGCTTCGTGTGTCTGCCAGCACGAGCAGCCACCCACTAGCGGTGTTTGACTGGGTCCTTAGCGTTGGATACCAGGTGAGTGAAATGAAAGCTTCAGATACATAGGTTGTGTCTTCAAAATTGGGTATATTATTTTGATATGTCTGGCTATGATATGAAATTGGACTAATAAGTATTGGATTAATTAATAATCTAGACTGTGATTATTAATAAACCAACGTTTTGCTATAGAAATTATAAAGTATATATTAGTATATATATACAAGAGTATTTTGTAAATAATGGAATAAAGGAAAAGATTATGCATGATTGTAAGTAGAATATTATGTATGTATCACACTTTGACATGGGGACACCTATGCTACCGGGTCGAAGTAGCCTTTGGTATACCAATACTTTGTTAAGGCCCTAGTTATTGGAGTGATGGGATAACCATGTATCTAGCCTAGATACACGTTTTTATGAATAGTCAGGTGGCAGAGTCCATACTGCTATATGGATATGGAAATATTTCAAGGTCACGTACTATGAATTCACAAGTATATGTATATATTGTCAGAATGCATGTTATGTGATATTGATGCGAACGTTTTGGTAAAACGAATTTCAGAAAATGTATTATGTATATAGTGTGTATAATATATTGTATCTAGGTATGTGTGCGGTATTTTGAAAAAGGGTTTCAAACCAGTCTTTGTGAGGCACGTATGAGGCGGTCTGACGTGTTGTTACCTCACTAGAGATTCTTACCCCTTTTTCTTCTGTTGACTACGTTAATATTCTTTCACAAGTGACATTTTGTAAACTCAGCATCTTATCCGTGTCTCGAACCTAGTGAGGCGCTTTTGACTATAGTGAGTGCCCTCATTCGGACTCTACTTTGCTCTTTCATAGAGTTCCACATTGGACTATTGTTGGAATTTTAGGCTACACTTGTGTATTTTGGGATTTCTTTAATGATTTTATATTCTTATTAATATTTTTGGCTATACTGTATATTATATCGATATTTATATATATATATGGTTTTCTTTCATTTATAAACGTTTTTATAAATGTTTTAAATAAATATTTGGATAAGTTGGGTAGAATGTATTTACAAAGAGGCTTGTGCGGGATGGATCGGGCTTCCACAAACGGTCCACCTCGTACGCCCGTCACAGGGCCAACTATGGGTTGTGACACCTCTATAGCATTCTGTTTGATTCCATAGTGATTTTGAGTGTTCAGAGATAATTTGTACATCATTCAACCAAGTTTTGGTGTTTAGTTGGTCCCAGGAGAGACAAGGTTCATGATTCTAAGTTGGAAATGCATCAAATATGTGAAATCACACATGAAATGTGGCCTAGAGGTCGACTACGTACGTTGGGGAGTTTCTACGCACGCAGATCGTGCACTACAACTGTGTTGTGAGCTCTGGAAGCATCTAAGTATGTTGTTGTATGGTCTATGCATGTAAACCATCTTCTACGTGCGTAGGAGTCCCTCTGTGCTCGTAGACGTGCCTAGAATGTGTTGTTTTGAAGTGAAACAGTGTGTTTTGAGCGTTAGGGTTCTTAAATACCCCTAATATTCTTCCTTCGTCATTTATTTCTCTCTCTCTTCATCTCCCATTCCCTCTCATCAACTTCTTAATACCTCTTGAGGTAAGATCAAGCTCCTAACTTATTTATTTATTCATTTTATGCATGAAACATGTTTTGATTTGTTGGGTTCTATGGGTGGCAGTTTTGAATGTTAAGGCCAGATTTGATAATTTCTATTGGAATGGATGTTAGGGAGTGATAGATTATGATGGATTAGGCCTATAAGAACATATATTAAGCTCGGTTTTGGAGTATTTGATGTATTTTTGTTGGGGTTAGGGTTTAGTTCGGGTTTGGGAAATTTTTGATGATTTCGTTGTTGTTTTGGTGAAATTGATGCAAGATTCTTGTTTCTGAGGCTAATTAGAGTTAAAGTAGGTGGTTGGAAACTATTTTTATTGGTGTAATCGAGAATAGGGTGTTTTTGGGTGATTTTCTACTGAAGGGACGAAAAGAAAAATTTTTGAATATTCGAGGACTAGGTTATGATTCTAAATAATTGGTGATTAAACTTGATATTTGACATGTTTGAGGTCAGATTTGTAATTTTGAGAGTTTAGGAACAATTTTGTAAATTCTAAGAATTTGAGCCCTTATTTGAGAATTTTGACTACTTGAATGACTAATTTGCAATGTCTGAAATGTTTGAGGACTAATTTATAATTTTATGAGAAACTCAGGAACCAAATTGTAATTTTACAAAAATTCAGGAACCAAACCGTAATTTTACATAGAATCCAATTTTTGAGACGAGAGCGATAAATCCTTGATTGAAATAGGTTTTTCGACGTCATTTGGGGTTTGGGTTTCTGCATTTGCATTTTGTACATTTTCTGCATGGCCACAGTTACCATGATTGAGTGTTATGTTCCATTTCTGTTTCAACTTAGTTTGACATCCGAGGTGACCAGTTATTCGCTGGTGGATAATGATAAGGATTATTGGCTAGGCATTCAGGTGAGTGAGATGGTAGGTTTAGACACAGAGATTGTGCCTTCAAATCTATATATGTTTTTTATGTTTCTGGATATAATCTATAATCTGACTAATAATTATTCGGATAATTAATAATCTGACTTATGTGATTATTAATATTCAATAATCTATTTCTAGCATCTAAAAAATATTTTTTTTGCAAAATAATTTATGCTCTGCATGCTCGTCTACTATACATATACTTTGATATGAGGCACCTATGTTATGGGGGTAAATGTAGCTTTTGGTATACCACTATACTATCGAAGCCCAGTTACCAGGGTATTATTATAGCAGTGTGTCCGGCCATACATACGTACTCTGTTTCTGATTAGTGGCATATACTACACCTCTTATATTTCTCTATTTTTGGTCCCATATCGGTTTTTGATATACGATATCTGACATATATAGTATGTCAGACTGCCTATTGTCTACTTTTTTTTGCGAACGATTTTGAAATGAATTTCAGAACTATTACTTATATCTGCATGTGGTATTTGTGAACTATTTTCAAAACAGTTTATGTGAGTCTCGGACACGATCTGGAGCGTTATCCCTCATCGAGTTTTCTCACCCCATCCTTAACATTTTTCAGGTATATTTGATGCTCAGTAATCATCCAGCATCTCAATCTCAATGAGACACCTTTGATAGTAGTGAGTGCCCCCTTGTTTGGGCTCAGTTTTTGTTTTTGGTATTAGAGCTCTACACTGGATTGTTGTTGGGTTATTGGGTATTCATTGTGTATTTTGCTACTTAGATTTATTTTACTTGATTATACTCATTTGGTATATTGCCATTACTTTGTTAAACTTATATATATTTCAACTTACATATGTATAACGTTTTATATATTTATATATTTTGTTAACAAATGTTTTAATAAATGAATAAGTTGGATAGAATATCTCATTCTTTGAGGCTTGTGCGAGATGGACTGGGTCTCCGGTTCGGTTCATCTTGTACGCCGGTGAGGGTCCTATGACGGGTTGTGAGATGACATCCCACTCACCTAGGTGTCTAAAGCTGGAAGTCCATTCAAGCACCACCGGTGGCTAACTGGTCATGTTGACAAGAACATGAAACTAAAACAAATATATTTGACAAGGTCAAAATATGGTACTATGGTAATACCAACTGCATGATACGCAAATAGAGACCCAAACCCTTAATGTCACTGAAAAACTTATTTCGATCGAAGATCTATCACTCTAATCTTGAAAATTGAAATCTTGTAAAACTACAATTTGCTCCCTCAACTTTTACAAAATTATACTTTAGTTCTGAGACCTTGGCAAATTATAGATTAGTCTCCAAACTTTTCAAAAATTATAAATTAGTTCCACAAATTTTCAGAAATTAAAAATCAATCCTCCAATTATTTAAAAATTACAAATCATATCTCGAACTCTAAAAGATTACAGTTTAGTCCTCACGATAGAAAATTATTCAAAAATGCCACAAAATTCATATGACTCGATACACGACGTTCTAAAGCACTCCAATCACCTCTAATCAAATTCCAATACATAAATCAATCATCAATTCATCAAACAAACACATAATCATCATAAAACCTCACAAATTCGGCCAAGCCCTAACCCACATAAAAAACTCATCAAATCCACAACACCCAACTCAAATCCATGTATTGATAACCCTAATGTATCATGATCTAATATCCTCTAACTCACATTTCTTCAAAATCAACCCAAATCTGAAAACCCTAGCTCAACCCGTCACTCCCATCAATGCCCAACAAACCCACATATTCAAAGAAGAAATGGAAGAAAAAGAAGTGAAAGAAGAGTGATCTTACCTCAAGAAAACAAAAAGGACTAAGGAGGGGCAATGAGAGATGGAGAGGAATGAGTTTGGGAATGATTTTGGCTGTTGAGAGGAGTAAATGATGAAAGGAAGTCGGGTGAGGGGTTGTTTTAAGCCAAGAGACAAAACTCACCGTTTTACTAAGCATTAGTATTACTCAACACTTACTATAGTAACTCTGAAACTTCCTCTAATAAGTCTAACTCCAGGGAAATATGAGGACTCACTCACTCGAATAACAAATTTTCTTACTCGAGTAAGTCTTAGTTCCAATGGTGTTATGGAAACATCACTTACTCAAGTAACATCAAAGCTTACTCAAGTAACACGATAACTTACTGGAGTAACACGATAATTTACTCGAGTAAACACTTGTCCAAGGGTTCAATAATGATCTCCTTCACTCGAATAATACATTACTTACTCAAGTAAACGAACACCTCACCCAATAACATTGAATTACCCACACACCACCGAACATCTAATCAACACATCCAATATTGAATGAATGAATTTGGATGAATTGCTATAGAGAACTTAGTCGGAATGGATGAGATGTTACAGGAGGAGAGAGAAGGAAGAAAGGGAGGCGGAGGAGGAGAGAAGACGGAGAAGAAAAGGGCAACGGAGAGGAAGGTATAGAAGAGTTAGAAAGGAGAGAGCAAGTGAGGCACAGAAGGAGAGAGAGGAAAAGAGAGAGGGTGGGTGAAGAGGAAGAAGCTAAAAAAATAGATATAAATATTGTGGTATTATAGAAAGTAAAAACAAGTGTTTTGCATAACAGAAATCATAATGTTGCAAATGTGAAATAAAAATGACAAAAAAATGACATCAAGTGTAATTTCCTCGTTAATATATTTTAATTAAATTTTTAGCAAAATCGCATAATAAATATTTTTATTAAATTTTTAATTATATATTTTAATATAATCATTATTTATTCATGCAAAATATATGATATATATCCGGCAGAGGTGCGGATCAATTAGAAACCTAATTGAAGTACATTCTGTTTATTATTTTTCCAACATTATCATGCTGCGGTGAGTGCAAGCAGCATTTTACATTAGTCAAAGTAAATAAAACGATTAAATTCGAATACAAGAAATCGTTTCATATTCAAATCTCACAAGATCATCTCTCCAATCCCTTCATTCCCTCTTTATTCGCCAAAAACCCAGTTCAAAAAATTATATTTATTTGCCAAAAACTATCAAAGCAACACTAACCTAAGCAAGCAAACAATTCATGGAGGGTTGTATGAGAAAACTAGCTCTATGGAACACAAGAACATTCAATCCAATCATGACCCACGATGATTTGGAGCCTATTATGGCCACTTTGGGCTTCAAGGGACTGGCTCCAACGACGACGTTGTCGTCTGGGACTATCGCTTGGAAGGAGTATGTCTATGTGGCAACTTCGGTTACAGTGACGACTGACCAGTCGGTGCCACCCAGAGCCAGGCTTCCCTACCCAAGAATCGATGGTCTCCACGTTTATACTTACCGGGCTTTCATTGAAGCCGTTAACTTTTACTGCGATATGTTCGATTTCTCCGATTTCTTCCATTTAAGGTACTTTCTTGTTTACTTGGCGATGATTTCACGTTTATTTCTTCAGTATTTAAGATTAAAATATGACTTTTGTATTGAAACAGTCAGAGTTGAATCGGTGTACTTAAATCATGTAAATAGTATTTATTGGTATTAGAGTCTTATTTAATATAAATATTGTTCTGAGACCCCCGAGGGGTGGCCGAGTGGAACGGGGTACGCTGACCTTAGTTCGCGGCACGGATTCGAGACGTAGGAGCGGCGTAAATCCGGAATTATCCAGTTGTCACTCGGACCCGTATTGCATAGAGCTGGGTTGTTCAGCCCGGTCTACTTGTCATCGGTGAGGTGCTACGGTGATCACACTCTTGCACGGACTCAAGTCCTTTGCTAAGTGTCAGTTATGGCTCACAGGAACATTCTGTAGCGGAGATGGTACCTTTCGGTTTAAGTCTGCATGATAAATCTCAGCAGAAATACGTCATCTACCGGTCGCCCCCACCTCCCATTTTTTCGGCAAAAAAAAACTATTGTTCCGAGAGTTTCATCTCAATGGCTTATAAAAAAAAAAAGTTGTGCAGTGTTATTTTAAGCGTGAATGCCTGCAGTACACCCACTTCTTTTTTTTATAAGTGTGTTATGAATTCTTACTACTAGAATAATATTTTCTGTAATTCGAAAAAGTGGGTTGCATTATACAGGAGATTCTCATAGCCCGCCCTAGCGTGTGTTGCTGTCGATAGTAGCCTCTCTATCGGTGGCGGCAATTAGGGTTTAGTTTTGAGGTCATGTAAATAAGTTCAAACTCCTGTTAATAGCTTATTATTTTTAAGTTCAAGTTTATTTATAAATTTTAAATCTCTATTTATAAATAAGATCGAGTTGGTGACTCACTTGGTAACTACCTTATCGTCATATTAGCATAGATTCAATTACATACCTCTTGCGTTATTTATTGAACTTATACTGTAATCATGTTATCCACATTCTGATCGATGGTTTCATCAAGTCAAGTAGGTGGTATCTCATTGATATAAAATTATAATGTGTATTACTTATTCATATTTCATGTATTGAAAAATTAATTTAACAATTCTGATAAGGGATGCTCAATCAAGCAATGTTTCTGAAAATAAGAAATTTTGAATACAGATGTACTAGATTGACATTTGCTTGTTCTTTTTTTTTTGTTAATGAATAAATTTAAACAATAATTTTGTTACCAATATATCTCAAATTGAATGGTATTTCAAATTGGAATTTTATTTTCATTAGGGGATTGCCACTGCATCCGAACCAAGACAGAAACCGAAAGTGGAGAAGAATGGAAGAAGAAGAGAGCTTGTTTATCTACAGAGAAGGAACTTTAGATCAAACCACATACGATCTTTATCACTTAAACAAACACAAAGGCAACAATTTTTATTCGTCGTTAATTCGTAGAAAGAGTAAGGATATAAGGACACCACTACTTGTTTTGTCTCACTGGGTGACATTAATAGTAGTATAGTATGATTATTTTAATTTTTTGTCTTCTCTTTAATTACTTCTAGCATAGGAGCCATAAGTCCCATACAGAAACAGATCTTTTTTTCTTTTCCTACACAGTTAATTTTGATTTTTTAGACATTTCCCCTGTAATTAACGTTTTCTATTTGTGATTATTCTTATATGGAAACATATCTCCAAAACTAAGAAATATATTATTTACGTACAATGTTGAGTTATAATCTTCAAATATTTGTTCGAAAATAATGAGATTCGAACAAAGAATAGAATAATAATATGGATACAAAAATTTATATAATTTGGCCTATAAGCCCACATCCATAGATGAAGACAATACAAGAAATTGTACCTGAATGGAGTCATCACTAGTAAAACAATTTTCATTCAAAAGAAAAGCCTTAAAAGAAAAAAAAAAAAGGGGGGGGGGACACTTTTTAACAAATTAATATGCCAAATTAGAGCAGCTATGGTGGAGTTTTATCCCAAATGATTGCCAACGAATACCACAAATAGGAAACATGCGAACATAGACGTTGTTCGTGCAGGTATGGTATATATAAACAGATTTTTTTTTTTCTTTTCTACACAGTTATTTAGGTTTGACATTTTTTTTAGACCTTTCCCTTCTAATTAACGATTTTATTATATTTTCATAATTATGGTTCCGTTTTGTATTTGTGAATTGCTCACTTTATTTAAAAGGAAAAAAGAGTAAAGAATTTATATTTGTGATTGTTATTATATGGAAAAATTAGTGTTAGACCCAAATGTGGTCTCGGGATACCATTAATATGTTTATATTTTCTTATAAATATTCAAGATTTAATAATTTAAAATTTGTTCAAAATTAAAACAAAAATAATAAAAATTGAATGATATAAAGATCATATAATTATAAAGAATCTCATACTAAATTTTGAAAGACTTCTTTGTACACAATATTTTGAGTGTAGTTTGAATAATTGTCTTCTTTGTTACATATCAAAATCTTCAATGTATATATGCTTCTAACTATTGAAACTGTAACATACATCTGTCAGTGGGTGAAAACAAGTCGAGATAGATATAATTCAACATGCGATAGAGATTGACCGTAACTTTTGTTTATTGTCATTGCAAAGGAGAAAACTAATGGGAACTTTCTCCTCTAGAATATGTATAAATATACAAAAGCAGTTTACATTGGAAAGTGTAACACTTTCCTTGTAACGCCCTACCCGAGTCTGACAATATTTCCTATAGCCCTTGTGGTTAACCCTAAAGATTAAGGCAAGTGAACCCTTGAATACCGAGTATCGTATTCCACAGAGACTACGATTATTAGCTACTCACTCTTCCCATATTATGTAGCCGATAAAATAAATGATTTCAAATATATAAACTAAATAAACTAAACTCAAATTAAATGATAGAATGAACGATGAGAAGATAATACCTAGACGCTGAATCCCCCTAGACCGAATTAAGTAACAAGGACTCGTTATTCAAATAATCATTCAGGAAATTGGACCGTGGAAATTCCTAAGGTATATTAACTTCTCTCTCGAGTTAGCTAATGCCTAACGACTATGTTGATTAATCGGAATCTCTTTCTAATTAAAACCCCTAACGTTGTTTTAACACACTGCTCTATGAATTTCTCTATTATGTTTGACCCTAATCCGGAGGATTTATGTCGACCTATCTCTAGGTTTGCATGCAACTCCTCTCAATTATGAATGTTCTATCATACACAGAATCTCTCGATTGCACATGCACGAAACAATATTGGAATCGAAAGGCTAGCAACAATCAATTCAACAATACACAATATAAATCATAATTGAGTCGCAATCCATAAATTCATTTGAATAAATAACATAATCCAACATCAAATAATCTGCCTAGGGTTCATCACATCTAGGTACGCAATACAATTAGTTCATAATTATTGAGAGATAAACAACAAAAACAAAGAGAAATCTAGAGAGAAGGAAAATCCATGACGAATCCTCCAATTCCTCGCGGAATCGCTTCGTTCTTGATGTCCAATGTTGTTCTCCTTTGCTCATACATCCTCTGGCCTCTAAAGATGTGAAATTATGTCTCCAAGTCGGCTCTTCCTCAATCAATGCCGAAATTCCACTTAAATAGGCGATTTAGGGCGTCTGGAATAAGACACGGGCAATGGTACAGCCGTGCCCAAGCAATCTTGTCCGTGTGACATTAAAATCCCTCAAATTCCGCAACTTTCCATTGGACACGGACACAGATTCTGTCCGTGTCCATAAACAATCTGTCCGTGTACACCCAGTCAGTCCGTGTCTTGCCTCTTCATGTACACGGTCAAGGTTTTGTGTCCGTGGAATCGGCTCCCAAGACCGTGTGTTGAAGCTCTTGTCCGTGTATTGCATTTTTCAAGTTCCAGTGGGTTACACACCCATTTCCACGGCCGTGGACCATCATTTCCTGTCCATGTATGCTCAGTTGTGCACGAATTTGCTTCCTTAAGTGTCCCACGGGCGTGTTCCGTCATTCCAAGGCCGTGTCTCACTCCCAATGCCTCAAATATCATCGTTCAAGCCCCGTTTCGACTTGCTTTCTTTCATTTCACCAAGACATCATCAATTTACCTAAAAAACACAATAGAAAGCGTAGAAGTATCAAAACTAATGACAAACGCTCAATTCGTATTCAAAATAATATGAATTGATGCACATAAATACGTATGAATATGCGTTTATCATCTAACATACGTGAACCTTTTCTAACGTACATGTGATCACTTCTTTTATCTTCCAGTAGCTTCTGTTTCAGCTCATGGTCGAACTCACGTACTTGAGGCTTCACTGACGTACGTGACATTAACACATGTACGTGACTTTGGTTTGACGTATGTGAATCTTGCTTCAGATCAAATTCTACAGTTTGTTCATCATCAAAACTTTAGAGAAATCTCAATGTTGACCACCCTTGGTCCAACATGTAACTCCTGGATGGCGTGATTACTCAAGTAATAGAATGCGTAAGTCGAGTGATGTGAAGCATGGATAACTCGAGTGGACAATTGGTTTACTCAAGTGGGCGTGTTACGTTCTCAAGTGAACTCTCAACGATAGATATTAAACACTTAAGTATCAAATCAAGTTTTGCTCATCATTAAAATATAAGAGGATTTAAATGTTAATCACCCTCGATTTAACAAATACATACATATATGTATATGTATCTATATATATACATATATGTGTACATGTATGTATATACATATGCATACATATATGTATATACATACATACATACATATATACATACATACATACATAGATAGAAATAGATCAAGGAAAGCATCCAAATGGCCACACAAATTCCAAGCAACCAGATAGTCATACAATGTCATACAAAGTAGTCGAAAATGCATAGTAAGTAATAGTTCATACTGTTAGAATTCTTAACTAAGTTTATGACATTCATAAGCATTTATGACAGTTGAAATAACAAAAAATATTTAAACATAGAATTCCACCAAGGATCTATGCACATCAACATACACGATTAGGGTTAGGGTTTTTACCGTAAAACTAATGCTCAAATGAATGACTAAATGGAGTGTCGATGTTTCTTTTAGAGTGTAAGGCCAAAACTGTTGGAATTTATAACTAATTTTATGATATTCATAAGTATACATGGAAAAGGAAATAACAAAAATTTCAAATCAGGAATTCCACCAAGGATCCATGCACATCAACATACACGATTAGGGTTAGGGTTTTACCTTAAAATCAATGCTCGAATGATTGAATGAATGGGGTGCTTATGTATCTTTTAATAATCAAAACCGAACCTCCTCTCCCTTACGTTGCCTTTGTGCGAACGTGTCTAAAAGTATCTGCACAACGGACTTGCTTGAATCGGTGACATGTACTAGCACTAAGAATCTCTCTTCTAGACTCACGAATTTTCTCACTCTTTTAAGTGTAAAATTCGGCCAAGCCTTCAAAATTTCATAACAAAATTGGCCATGAGCTATACACATATATATAGAGATAGGTGGAACCCTAGGTTAAGTGTACTTGGTTTCTACATACTTGTCCTACAAATATAAGGACTACTTAGTCATACTAAGACTCTTATTTATTTATTTAATGAATAAATAAATAAATAATTTCCTATTTTAAAATTTGTGTGCCGAAATTCCTAAGACAAAAAGGACTAGGATTTATTTTCCTTGTCATACAAGTATCAAGACTCTTTCTTGATTAAGTATTTAATCAACTTGATTAAATAAGACTTAGTCAACCTTTGACCTAGTCAAACCTAACATGCTATAATCGAGTTTGTCATGGTATTTTTAATGTCATTGGGCTTTTAATTACTTGATACATTATCATTAAATAAATCACTCGCTTATTAACACATATAGGCCAAATTATTATGTCACACATAATAATAAGCCCAAACATATTTAACTTAATAATAAGTGATTTATATTAAAATTCTATTACATTAATGGATAATATCTTATATTATATTTATGACATAAAACATAATACCTTGTATTATAAATAATTAATCAAATTAATTATCTTAATAATTCAATTACCATAAGAGAGAATATTGTGAACCAATCCAAGTCGTTCTTGTGTGCAACTCAATAGGCTCACTCAAAATTGGCAATGAGACTTGTCCCAAAACTTAATCCCATAGTCAAGAGCCTAAATTATTGGCAAGCAACACGCTAACTAAATGTTTCGGTAACATCTGTTGTGCCAAGAAATTGACTGCAAGCATTTAATTTTGACAACTAGTGTTCTTCGCCAATTAAATGATTTTTTACAAATTTGCTATAAAGAGAATAAAATGCTGAGACTAAGTCATTGAGGTGAAATGAGGCAAAATTCCATATCTAAGTCTATTAGGAGAACATTGTGCACAAACCTTAACCGCCCTTAACTTTAGGGACAACATCGTGATAGGTGTAGACCTTGTTAGTTTTGATGCTCTAGTCCAATCATTTATGTACATTGTCATTCGATTTATTAATTAATAAAGAGGCATTTCATTTCATATCTATGAAATATTTTTATATGTTTTATAAAGATAATACCTCCATGAATAGTTTATTTTTCCTTATGTCATCAAGTATGACTTGATAGTAAAACCTTAAGGTAAAAAGGAATACTACTCTAAAGGTCTCTAATCGATTATTATCATGGGAATAATAATGAATTAAGATTAGTATGTTGCTAAGTGAATAATCATGTTTTACTGATTATGGATATGAGATATCACTTAGAACATAGATACAAATTAGTGAACATGTATTGGACTGGCCCGCTATGAAAACACTTCATGGATAACTGTCACAAGTAGCTTTCATGAAGTGGTGATGTTTGAGTCGTCTGACTGAAACTCACTATAGACTCCTACCTGAGGAATCAGATGTTTTAACTTAGTCAAATGTTATCCATAACAGGGTGACAATAAAGGCTATGATTGGATATGTCATGAATCTTGTAGAGGAGTGATAGTGAGAGTGATGAATTTGTTCCTCTTATGAAGAGTGATATCTTTAAGGCATTTGATGAGTAGAATTGATGAAATGTATGCATACTCGAATGAATTGATAAAGGGTTATCAATGTCATTTGTTATATCAATCTAATTGGGATCAAGAAACACGATTAAGCAAATAAGGTTGACATGTAACCATGCCTTATCTTTAATCTAGATATCGTGAGATAAAATGTCAAAATATCAAACTGCAAAAGGTAAACTCGGATCACCGACATCCACTCGATTATTGGTTTCCATAATGTATTACTAGATACCGCTTATGGACTTTGGACCCAAGTTTTGAGACGAGACCCATTGCCGTTCTCGTATGGGCCTATTGGGTCACACATAAGAATGAATTGAATTGGTTCACAAATATTCTCTTTTATGGTAATTAAATTATTGAGATGATTAATTTGATTAATCATTAATAATTTAGGATTTTATAATATGAGATATTATCCATTAATGTAATGGGTTTTTATTATAAATCACTTATTATTAGGATAAATATGCTTGGGCTTATTCTTATGTGTGACATAATAATGTGGCCCATATGTATTGTAAAGGGAGTGATTTATTTAATAATATTGTATCAATTAATTAAAAGTCCAATAACATTAAGAGCCCTAAGTTAGAAATTCGGCCTTACTCCTAAATTGTAGGAAAAATTATGCACACTCCTATTTTTTAGGTGCCCTTGTTCTTATGTGATAAGGAGTTCTTATACTTGTAGGATAAGTAGAATAAAACACTTAAACTAGGGTTTCAATACACCTCTATATATATGTACAAAGGTGTGTCCGGATTTTTCAAGCAATTACAAGGGATGGCCGAATTTTATTCACCCAAAAATAGAGAGAAAAAATTGTGAGCAAGAATAGTGATTCTTAGTGCTACTACATGTCGCTGATTCAACATAGTTCGTTTGTGTGAATACCTTTAGACTCGTTCGCGCAAATGCAACGTGAAGGATAGGAGATCCAGATTTTGAATACTAAAACCTACACCAAATCTATCATAGCCAAATTTTGGAGCAATATTTTGAGGTAAAAATTGCTAACCCTAATCGTGTATGTTGACATGCATGGATCCTTGGTGGAATTCTAGAATAAAATTTGTGCTATTTCCATTGTGTTATCCATGTATGAATGTCATATTATAGTCACAAATTCCAATAGTGGTATCAGATACACTTGCATTATCAACATAGATGATTCATTTTATATGTGATATAAATTGTATGTTGTTGTTGTTGAATTTGGCCATGCTATAATATTATGATATTGTTGCTGAATTATTCGTGTGATAAAGGATTTAATTTAGAAAGATAAAAATTGAGAATTTTACTTTGTTATGGGCCAAATTTATGTTGATATTGATGTTGAATTTGCAAAGGTTGTTAAGATTCACTTAGAAAGCCGACTAGGTTTTATATATTTGGTTTTTGTAATGGCATTAAAAATAATAAATTGAATCATAATTTGATTATGGAATTCAAGTATTAATGAGATTAATACAGATTGGGGTTTTAAAATTAGCAACTCATTTCATGAGCAATGCGATTTACAAAACTCCCTAGCAACCGGCTTGCGAAACCGTTTTACACATCCATCGTTTAATCAATATAATTATTTGATTAAATTGTATGATATTCTCATGATCATGATCTGATTGTGTGCGATTTTAATTTTGATTCAATATGCATGGTGCATGACATAGCCCAATCAACCCAATGTGATTGGTTTATAATTGTTCATTGTAAGGGTATGG
>CAODLS012577106.1:0-11934 GCA_948243855.1 Flueggea neowawraea
TAGTAGCAATTTTGACACTTCCCAAGAGTTTTCTTGAGTTAAACTAATCATATTTTTTATTAATCTGAATTCGAGCCGATACTTCACAATATAAATTCTTTAAATTAGGCTAAACTCTTTGAATTTGGCTAATCTCACTAATGTGGGATTTAAGTGGCATTAAGTAATTATGCCAATATTTAATTTTGGAAATGTTACAAGACTTAGTCGTGATTTTCATGAACAAATTAGATAATAAATTAAGATTATGTATATAAGCTTAATGGAATTGAGTAATTTTGGCAATATAAAAATCTTTGAATAATCTCACCAATGTCGGATTAAAGTTGGACCGAGTAATTTTGACAATATTTACCAATTTCAGACTCGTAAAATTCGTGAATATGTTTGATAAGAATATATAAAACCGCAATGAAATTGAGTAATTCTAGAAACTTGATAATATATATTACTCTTAAATATCTTGAAAAAATAATATGTTGAATTTTGTGACCCTTTTTTCTTTCTTTCTTTCTTTCATTTTTTACTACGTGTTTAAATTCTCAAGTACAATGAAAAGTGTTGTTTCATTTGGGTTAGTCTATTAAACTTAGAAGACCAATTGGCCACATAATGAAAAGTAATCTGATTATACTAAACAGAGGCGGAGCTATGAAGGGACAATCATGTACCTACTTGGCCAGAGCTTCGCCCTTTCTACTGCTCCTTTCCTAATGCCGTCGACAACTAAAGAAGAGGAGAAAAGTAGAGAGACAATACAGAAAGAGAGAGGGAGAGAGGGAGGGAGGGAAGGAGGGAGAAAGAGATGATTGAAAAATGGGAGAGGCGTGTGAAGAAGGCATATAAAGAAGCAGGAGCAACAGCGGCCCCCGAGCCCAAGTAGCCATCGTAGAAATTATGATTTAATAAACCATCGAATTTTCTGAAATTTATAATATCGGTCCCCAGATTAAGAGAATTTCCAAACTAACCCCTAAAAATTGCTTTTAGATCGGAAATTTCAAGATCCTTTTTTTTTCAGCCCCCTGCTTAAATCTTTTTTGCCTACGCCACTGATACTAAGGCTCATTACAAGGAAGGCCAATATTATAAAGAGTGCCTAGCCTAGCTAAACAAAAGGCCACCATAAATGGACCATAAAGAAAATTGTTTATGTGATTGTAACTTGAGTTTAACTGATTCGAAATTCGAACATACCGCTGAAACTTTACTCTTGAGATAAGTGATCTTTATTTACACCTTATGCTCACAAGGTTCAGTGTAAAATGCTAATTTGAAGTGTCGGAGAGATATGAGAACTTAAATCTTACAGTTTAAAAAATTTTAAAATTTGAAGTCATATTTCTCAGCACTAAGCAAAATTATTGTTGTAATTTTGAAAGATAACAAAAATATTTACCTTCTTCGGAGGATTTTGTTTTGCCAGAATTATTCGAATGATGTTGTACGTCATTGAAAACGCATAATAAGTAATTTGAGGTTATATATTATGTTTAGAAAAAGATAAGAAATAAAATTCCACTCAATTATTTTATGGATGAAATGGACATATCCTCTATAAACAATCAATTTTAGGATTAATTTATGGACAAATATGAATAAATTAGTAGCTCATTGGTAGTAAAGTATTTTTCAATACTAAGAGGTCGTGAATTTAATTTCAAATATAAGCTGAATATTATAATGCACTCCTCCAAAAACAAATATATAGTAGAAACAGACCACAATAGTTGTCCGAACTTGATTAATTAAAATTTAAAATCAATGACATATTAACATTTTTAAACTCAACATATAATTTATTTTAAATTTATTTTTGAATACTCGTATCCTTATTCAGTAAAATGTCCAAACAATAAAATTTACATATCGCCTCCTAAAATATAATATTGATCCGTCTTTTTATTTTTGTTTTTAGCTTTTTAATTCCAGTTTTTCAATCTTCTAACCTTTTATTTTATTTTTTATCTTTGGATGGTATTTTCTTTTTAGGATTTGTGTTTGGATCATAAAAAGAAAATGTGTAGTTGCAAGTGGACGGTCAAATTTTGGTAATAGCTAATAATCTTCAACGAAACTTGGGTCAGAGAACCATGTTCCGGCTATTCCAATTTGGTATGTATGCTTACGAAGTTTTCTTCTTTATTTTGTTTCTCTCATTTTCAGCTGATCTTACCTATTTTCTCCGATCTATAAAACTCCAGGCGGCCATGGCGGATCTTCTCCGGCGCGACTAGCGCAATGGGAAAGAATAACATTCAGTATACTAGCTTTCTTCTTCACCTCGTCAATGGCCATTTACATGGGAAGTTTTGCTTTGAACATTATAACAATATGGATGTATTCTCCTCCAGAACCATTTCTTCTAATCTGTATTGGTCCATTCTTGATCTTGATGATCTTTCTTTGGATTTCCTCCTCCATAGCTGGTGGTCAATACTTGTTTTCAATCGATTGTAGGATCAATCATAAACAGAATCAGAAAGAGGACCAACCCAGATCCGAACCCGAAATCGACGTCAATCAATGACGTTGGCAAATCCATGGTCTAGATTCAGACTTGTAAGAGAATAGTAGTTGAGTCTTGTGTCCGTTGTTTTTTTGTAGTATTTAATTGCGATTAGTGAATTTGAAAATGTTGTTAATTCTTGATTTTTTTTGTTTAAACTTAGGAGTCAGGACTGCCAGTTCTGTTGAAATTGAATTGATCTTTTTTCTTTTGATATGTTGTGAGATCACCTTGGAATTTATGTTTCAAACCATAAAGGAACAGATGGGTGAAGAATGAGGCGTTTCTGGGAAGGCGTGGGTGTGTAGAAGTGTGTACAGGATGGCATAGGCGTGTACAAACCGTGTACAGGTGTGTCCACCCTTGTACCAATCTTCTCTTATACTCTTTGTACCAATCTTCTCTTGCAATCTTTGTAAACAATATAAATAGGTGGTTTTGGGCAGCACATGGAACCCTAAGGTATATGTGCGGTTTTCATAATCAATAATAGAATTGCTCGTTCTCTTTTCCTGTGAACGTAGATCGATTTGACCGAACCGAGTAAATCTTGTATTCTTATGTGTGTGATTGTTCTCATCTTGATTTTCGCATATTCTACTCGTCTTGTCTGACATAAATAGAATCAGAAAGAGGAATAACCCAGATCCGAACCCGAAATCAACGCCAATCAACGACGTTGGCAAATCCATGGTCTAGATTCAGACATGTAAGAGAATGGTAGTTGAGTCTTGTGTCCGTTGAGTTTTTGCAAATATTTAATTGAGATTAGCGAACTTGAAAATGTTGTTTAATCCTTGACTTTTTGTATTGTTTAGACTTAGGAGTCAGGACTGCCCACTCCCCAGTTCCGCAAATTCCTTTTTATCCTGATCTATTTCAAAATAAATCTATATCTGTTAATATCTCTATATATCAAATTAAGTATGAACGTGTAAAAAGTAACAAAAAAGTTTAAATTGCCCACTTCCTCAAAATCTTAGTTCAATTATTTAAAAATTTAGATTCATGGATATCTTAATGGACACCAATTAAATTTGGTTTAGATGAATTTTGGGATTGAGAAGAAATAAGAAGACAGAGGCGGGAATAGAAAAAAGAATAAAAGTCAGGTAGTTTCTATTATGACAGCCTCTTCTGCATTCTGGTTTGGGGTGGTTCACCATTCCGCCCCTACAAAATAACCAGCACTAAAAGCATGAGGCCGATTGGACAACTGTCTCATAAAAGAAATTTTTTTTCCTACTCTTGGTGTATAATTCTGTTCATATATCAAACCAATCAAAAAATAGCATGCAGATAATTGGGTCCACTTTTGCCCATATTCAAAAGAAAATATCATTTTTTGATTGATTTGGTGTATAAACAGAGTCATA
Organism: Flueggea neowawraea; assembly: GCA_948243855.1. Taxonomy (NCBI): domain Eukaryota; kingdom Viridiplantae; phylum Streptophyta; class Magnoliopsida; order Malpighiales; family Phyllanthaceae; genus Flueggea; species Flueggea neowawraea. Next base: position 3,886 of record CAODLS012577106.1, read on the forward strand.
CACCAAGTGTAGGTACGAATTTCCCTCATAAAAACTGCCCGTAGGTTTTTTTTATAGTGAATGTTAGTTTACGCCAGTACCAATGAGTTAACATCTTATTTTTGTTCCTTAAGGAACCCGTTCTGATCTTCCAGGAGGCACAGGCTTGCTTACTGTGTGAACTCAATCTCTAAGTGTGTTTTGTTTTTTTTGAAAGAACTCAATCTCTAAGTGTGAAGCCATCATTATATACGAAACCATTCAACATGTGTGAAAGTATTCTGTATGTGTGAACCTTGTCTTATTGATTGTATGTTTATTCGTCTTGAGAGGTCTCCTTGAGAAAACTCCTGAACCTTGTTCATGGACTTTAAACTTGCCTATTAATGTCGGTATGTCACATCACTTTAGAATATTTTTTTATGAGTATAAATAGTTTTTGCACAAGGTGTATGTGATAAATTGTTATTTAGAAAGAAAAATACAATTATTTCAAATTAGGAAAAGATGTCTTGGACAACTGCCTCATAGAAACCGCCATCGTAAGTCCCCCTTCTTTTTTGTAGTGAATGGAGTTTATTCCTCAAGGAGTCCTTCCAAATCTTCCACCAGGCACTGGCGGCGGCAACAAACATTTAGTGTAAACTTTTTCGTTACAGAAGGGAACTCCCCGCTTCAACGCCCTTGAATTTACAGAAGGATGAATCCGGGTTACCGTGTAAGGGTGATTCTGGCCGCTGTTAGATGGAGCTGTGTGCGAGGGATGTGGGCGCACACCGGTCCTGCTTTGCCCACTGTCTCCTGCTTCAGTTCACCATCACAACTCATGAAATTTTAAATTTACCAATCTTATAATCTTTCACTCTGAAAACATCTTGTTTCGTTGTATTAAAAAATTAAATCATGATCCTTGCGTAATAAAATTAAACGTAAGCTCCATGAAAAAAAAAAAAACTAAGCAAAGCAATTCTTTGATGTGTGCGGATACCTCGTAAGTGAATGAAGAGTATTGATGTTAAAAGAACCCAGAGGAGAAATCGAGCCGGAGATTTGCTTAGCATTCTGTTGTTGCTTCTTTATTTGACCAAATGACTAAACTATTACTCTCTTACTTATCAAAAGAGAAGAAAACTATTACTCTCTTTGAATATGGATACGTTAATTTTGTGTTGCATAATTAATTTTATAGTAGTCAGGTCAACTGCCCCGAATTACAAGTTTGATTAGTTAGTCAGCGAAAATAACGACAGGTAAAGTCATCGACCCTTAAAATGGTTTGATTAATACATATGAAGCTTCATGCAAATTAAGCACTTTCAGAATGCTTTATTAAGACATGCGCTTAATCTAGTTTTAATTCAAATTCAACAAATTTATTTTACCAACAATGTTAGATTTTGATGCTTGATTAAGCACAATAGCAATTGCCTAGATTTTGAAGCTCGCTTTATTTTACCATAATATCACATTTTTTTATCCATCCTTCGAACGCTACTATTTTACAAATAGTTATTAAATTATAAATCAGTCAGAATTTTCTAAGTATGAAGCCATCATTATATATAAAGCCATTCAACGTGTGCGAAAGCATTCTATATGTGGGAACTTTGTCTTATTGATTATTTGTTTATTTGTCTGGAGAAGTCTCCTGGAGAAAGTTTCCAGAAGCTGAACCTTGTTCATGGGCTTTAAACTTGCCTATTCATATCGGGTATGTCACTTCACTTTACAATAATTTTTGCAGAGGTTGATCGTGATAAACTGTTGTTTAGAAAGAAAAATACAAATATTTCAAATTAGGACAACGTGTCTTTCAGGTGCTTGAGTACGTCTTTTTTTAACTGAAGTGCTTGAGACAGATCTCCTATTATATTTTAAGATTTTTCAATTCGTTCTGCATGTTGTCTCCGAGTAAATAAATCCAACATTTGACTTTCCTGACTGAAAATATTATCTTTAGTCTGAGACATGAAGCATCTAATCTACTTTAAAATTAGAACTTTAACAAATAAATTAGTTTTGATTTGTCACCTTGGCTGCATTTCTGAAGATAAACTTCGTCTCATTGAGTTCACTTTCTTAACCAAAAACTTCTTATCTTTTAGTGTTATAGACAACTTCAACAATTTTCGATCTACACGTCTCCGGTGAATCAATCGGTTCAAAGAAGCATGTTCTCATTGTTCCAATTTGGCATGTAAGCTTATATGTATGAAGCTTTCTTCTTTATTTTCTTTCCCTCATTTTCAGCTCTAACCTACAATTTCTCCGATCTATGGAATTCCAGGCCACCGTGGAACTACGCCGGCGCTATTAGAACAATGGGAAAGAGTAACGTTCGGCATAGTAGGCTGCTTCTTCTTCACGTTCCCAATGGCTTACCTTGTCGGAAGTTTTGCTTGGGATATTATAACAACATGGATATATTATTCTCCTCCGAAACCAGTGATTCTAATCTGCATTGGTCCATTCTTGCTCTTGATGATCTTCCTTGGCATTTCCTTCTCCATAGCTGGTGTTCAATACTTGTTTTTACTTCTTCAAGCCATTGTAGGATCAGTCAGAAACGGGTTCAGGAAGAGTACTACACCAGATCCGAACCCGAATAACCACACATCAACGTTAGTCAATGAGGAAGGCAAATCCATGGTCTAGATTAAAACTTGTAAGGGAACGGTAGTTTATGTTTGAGTTTTAATTTGCAATTATTAAACCTGAAAATGTAAAATTCTTTTTCTTTTTTTTTTCTTTTTGTTGTTCACACTTAGAACTGTTGCAATCTATAATTTCTTCTTATCTTGATCTATTTCAATAAATTTCCTTTAAAGTATCTTTGTCATCAAAATATGTAAAGTGTGGATTTGGCTATAGTCGTTTTATGACTATTTACTTTGCGATTCTTAATATTTAATTTAATGGTGCAGATTATGCTAATATATTGAAAAATCAATGAAGAAAGGACCATCAAAGAAATTTTTTTCCACATTTTAGTATTATCTGAACCATTAAATTAAATTTAAATAATGTAAATATATAAATCTTAAGCATTAAAAATACAAAATAGATAGTCACAAAAAGTATCATAGGCATCTGAAAAATGTAGTTTAAATTTTTAATTATGTCAATGGTCAAACTTGCTATGAAGTCCTAAAATAAGATTTTTTTTTAAGTTTTTGTGACGAATTTCATATATTAGTTGATACTAGTATTTGACAAAAAATTGAAATGGCCCAATGTGAATTCCTCACATATTATAAAACCAGCATATGACAAAAATTGGAAAGCATAAAATGATGGAATCTAAATTTACAAAAGATTAAATAAGTCGAAATTTCATTTATCATTGTTAATTAAAACGATGAGTTAGAACTAAAAAAAACATTGTTTAGTCTCTAATCGCTATCATATTTACGTCAAAGACCTTAATATACAAAGATTATTGGAACTAAAGATGAAAAAATGTTGTCTTCCTGTTGCTAAATTTCTTGGATCCATATCCGGCCATACTCAATACCTTCTAGGAAGCTATTTTCTATTTATTTTCCCTTATAGATCCTAACGAAAAGATTTTGTCTCGTTCACACAGAAATCTATTTCATCGTGAGCTCCATCAGAAATGGTTCAGTATTAACTTTAATGCTGCTCAAGAAAAAACCATACATCCACTCAACATTACTTCAAACCAAGGTATTAGTTCTTTTTCTTTGGAAGAATTTATTAAGTTCCATTATTATTATGAACGGAAATTAATAATTCATGGCCAGGTCTCAATCCGATGTGTGCACTCATATTCGAACTATGTTTCCTGGCGGTGGTGCTGGCCATTTGCGGCGGCGGAGCTTTCCTGATAGTGATGCTGATTGTATCAACGATACGTTCTGCGCCGGGCCGGAGCGTGGTGGTGGTTTCGGTTCAGATGTTGTTTCTAGTTGCTGTGGCTGGGTGTCTTCTTTACTATGTCGTTAGAGTAAGTGCAGCAGTTCTTGTTGCAATGAAAAAATGTATAAATTTTGTAGTTTCCTGTCTCGACAAAACTAAGATTGCCCCTTCACCAACAACGGTGGAGCAAGATAACCCAGTTCCCGTGTAGCCCCTTGCGTTTTGTTGTACAAAATTTTGATAACTCGAGCAAAATACATAATTTCAGAAGGTGAAATAGACAATTCTTTAGTTGATTTTGCATTTTCATGGCCGCGACTGCTTGATTTCTTTTAGTTAAAGAACCTGGATTAACTGGCTAATAGCAGGATATATCACGAATTAGTTCACGATCAAATGTTCAATGAATCGAAAATTATGCAAATTCTACGAATATTACTGGTACAACTTCAGCCAAATAGCCTGAACAAGGTAGAAAAAAAACATCAAAATTTAAACAATTTCACCGTCAATTAAAATACTGGGTGATGTGCACTTTGAGGATTCTCAGGTTCAAAACTTTTGAGGTTTGTTAATTGGGGTAGATAGACTAAAGAAATTAAAAATGACGATGCACAATAAGTATTGACTAGTAATGAAGCATCAAACTCCTGCACCAAGAATCGTGAGTTCGATAATGAGAGCAATTAAAATGACTTATAAAAAAAATAATGAAGCATAGAACTGAATTTCGGAAATTTTCGATTCAATATTGATCTCTAATCCTGACTTGAATGTGGGCCTGAGATATTAAACGACATGTCGCATGGTGATGCTCGATCAGTCATCTACCCACCTAGATCTTCCATCTAGCAACGTATCTCTTTTGTGTGTTAATGTATATTCTAAACTTATGGTATCTGTGCGAACTGCGTAGCCGAGGAAGAAACTCAGTATCAGTCATCTGAACTTTGATTGCAGATAAATAACAATGTAAAATGATAAAACTTTAAAGTGCATACCCATCTACAGTAGATAGGTGGTTTGCTTTGGCTGAATATTTGCATCTGTATCAACTATTGCAGTGTTCCGCTTAATTACAAATCAGTTCTACTTGACTTAGCACGATGATGAAACTTTAGGTGGTGAATTTTAAAATTAGCCATCAATTTTACACGATTTTGCTAGAATTTAAGGAAGATATGCAAATTAACTTTCTTTGGCTTTATTTTGGATTATGAAACTGTCGTTGTTTAATATGTTTTTTTAGAGATATTTTCAGGAATCTATAACTTCAACAAATTTCAAAATCTGTATCTTTGAAGTATCCGATTGCACAGGAAAAAAAAGTATACGAAAAACAAGTCATTTATGTCTGTGTATGTGAATACCAACTGGAATTAATTATTCAAAGGATCACTTCCAATTTCCATTACACGATTTGGCAATATTAGCCCAGCTGTGAAATAATTTCTGGACATTTTAACATGGAAGGTTTACTGTATAATTGCAGAAATATTGATAAATTGCAGTCACTTGAAAAGTTAACATCAAAATATATTTGCTTGTGCATTACAATGCAGGTTCTCCAGTACAAGATAAACAAACACACAAAAAAAAAAAGAGGAAACTCTGCCAAACTATACCAATATATCTAGCACTACCATTTCTTTTATTGTAGGCTTATTTTCTTGTTTCAGATCATCAAAATCAGCTTGGAGCTCACTTTGACAAATACAAGTTACAATTCACACTTTATTCTCAGGTAGATATAAATCCAGGAAGAGAAGCCGGTTTGGTTTAGAACGATTTTAAGCAACATAGATGGCCATTTATTGGTACTGGAGAAAAAAAGTCATTACGAATAGGTAATGAAAGAACTAAACCATACTGTTTTCCGGAACCACTTCAGCTTTGCCAATATCCTTGTCCTCGCCGGAGAGCTCCTCCAGGGACTTCCCTTTAGTTTCCGGCACCAAGAAGGAGAAGAAAAATCCGAGCAAATTAACTGCAGAAAGTGCCAAGATTGCCTTCTTGATCCCTTTCGAGTCTCCAGCATGAGTGTAGTTCTGAATAACAAATGCGGCTAAAATAGCTCCTGCTTTGCCTGATGCAGCAGAAATTCCATGGCAGGTTGACCGGAACCTCGCCGGGAACAGCTCTGCCGGCACAATGAAGGTTGTGCTATTGGGTCCGAAGTTGGCGAAAAAGAGACTTAACCCAAACAGAACAACAAACAATGCAGGATGACCTCCACAGAAGTCCTTCTGTGATACTTTAGGGTCGCATTTATATTTTTCTCCTCTAAGATCCGAGTACTTGAAGCCGAGAATTGCCATAAAAATTGACATCAACAGGAACCCACCAAGCTGAATTATGTATCTTCCAATTCTGTCGATGAGGAAGACAGTGAACCAGTAACCAGGAATGGTCGCAACAAGCGCGATCAATGTCATTGCTTTTGAAAGATGATAAACTTCCTCAATTGCATTCATGGTTGATCCCTTGTTTATGAGGCCGCTTGCCGGGTAGATATCCTTCTGGGTTAGGTTCAGACTGTAGAAAGCAATGTCTAATAAGAACCAGGTGGTAGTAGTTCCGAGAAGGTGAATTCCATGGCGCTTCAGGAACTCCTCGGAGAATAATGCATATGGTGTACTGCTTGGGTGTGGTGTGTCAGGAAGCTTGTAAGTCGAAGTCTCGTTAATAATTTCCGCTTGAAGAACTTTAGCCATGTCTTCTGCTGCCTTCTTCTGGTTGCCCTGAACTAATGCAGTGTACCTGTTGGAAGGGAAATTAACGATTCATGTTCATCTTATTAATCTTTGTTAGATTTGAACTTAGCTATAACCTGTTAGAAGTGAAATTAATGATTTGTGTTCATCTGATTAATCTCTCTTCGATTCAAGCTTAGCTATAATCTCACGGTCACACTTTAAAAAAAAAACTCAATGCAAAATGTTCAATGCGATTTCAACTATGTACGTGACATACTTTAACAGTATAGCACTACCTGGCAGTTTCAGGCATTTTCATCCGCCAATAGTAAGTTAACGCAGCGGGAACGGCACCGAACATGAGCACAATTCTCCAAACGTAGTCTCCTTGGGCCTGAGTTGATAGCACTGTGTTCGCTGAGTAGGGAGGGGCGTCGTAAGCATTCATGAAAATCAAGGAAACAATGGTGGAGATAGCTCCGGCGAACAAGATTCCCATTCCTTGCATTGCAAAAACCGCGGCAATAAACCCTCCTCGAGTTCTCTGGTTGGCATATTCAGACATGATCACGGCGGAGAGTGGATAGTCTCCTCCAATGCCGAATCCAAGCCAGAACCGGAAGAAGCAGAGACCTCCAATCACACTCGTGTTGGTAGAGCCAAAAGAGAGACCTGAAGCTAAAGCACACCCCACCATTGTTATAAGAGTGATACCATAAACTTTCTTCCTTCCAAGTTTGTCTCCCAGCCAACCGAAGAAGAGTTGCCCTGCAAGAGTCCCGCAGAGAGCAACCCCGGTGATCGCGTTGCTGACGTTATCAGGAAGGAGCTTACCGGGATTGCTCTGGGTAGGATCAGGGTAGTAGAGTCGACCGATGAGCTTGGTTACGGCCGTGATGCAAAACAGATCATAAGCATCTGTGAAAAATCCCATTCCAGCTATAACTATCGCCTTGAAATGGTAGAGTTGTGTCTTTGCATTGTCGAGTGCAGAGAAGACGGCTCGAGTCCCGTCCGCCATGCCTGAAGCTTTTCTTGATTTCTGATGAATTCGGATACGGCGATGAACCGACAATGTATTGCATCTTATAATATAGAGGAAGGAACTTGATTGGAAAGATTTGTCTAGTTTGCGTAGACTTGGTAGATTTGTTTTCTACACAAGAAATTCGCATTGGACACAACGTCTTGGTTAAAAATTCCGTCAGAACCAAGATGATGAATCGATTACAGGATGGGGATGTTCAAGTATATTCCTGTTAAGGTATATTTTTTCGCAGCTATCTTGATTTATTTTTCTTGGTCCGTTCTAAAACAAACAATTTCTTAGTCCTGGAAACGACTACAGAATTACGTCTTTCATTTCTGTTTTGATGCTCAACTGGAAGCAGCTAGGGAATGTGATTTGTCATATTATTGCCTCAGATTTTTCCAAAGTAAGTTTGAATATGCTTTGCACATACTAGGAACGATCCAAAAATGCCTAAGGCTACTT
>CAODLS012577118.1:0-11643 GCA_948243855.1 Flueggea neowawraea
ATATATTTATTGTATTTGGTTTTACCAGAATTTATGGTTTGTATACGTTTGGTTTATATTTTTATATATTGAGTTATATATAAATTATTTTAATCTATAAAATATTTTTCTAATAAATGTTTTGGAAATTAAATGATGGGTAGAATTTTTGAATTTCTGGAAAGCTTGTGCGGGATGAGCCGAGCTTCCATAGACGGTCTGCCTCGTACGCCGGTCATGGTCCCGGGAATGGGTCGTGACACCCAAAATATCGAATTCAACATTTTCAAGGTTCATTTCAAGAATATGCAAAAAGGAGATGGTAAGTTTGACGTTTCTTGTAATTATTGTAATCTACTTTATAAATTCAAGCATGGAGGTGGATATGACACTTTCATCCACCATTTGCAAACAAAACACCCACTTAAGATTGGATTGGCGCTCGATCAAACTCAAATTACCGGGTTTGCTTCTTCTTCTATCTCTCCTCAATTATTTCATTACAATGAAGTTAGTTGTAGATCTGGATTAGCTCAAATGACAACTATTGATCATTTGTCTTTTAATTTTGGTTAAAAATTAGGTTTCACTCGATTTTGTAAATAATTTGTTAATCCTAGTTTAAGTCAATCCCTAGAAATACCATGAAAAGAAATTTGTTAAAATTGTATAAAAAAGCAAAAATTGATTTGATAAAATATTTTCAAAGCAATGACATTTATGTTTCTATATGTAGTGATATTTGGAGTGACCATTGACAATCTCATTCATACATGAGTATAGCTTGTCATTGGATTGATGAAAATGATATTTTACAAAAAAGAATTATTGCATATCGTTGTTTTGATGATAGTCATAGTGCTCAAAATATTTATAGAATAATTCATTCTATTTTAGAAGAATGTAGATTAGTTAATACAATTTTTTCGATTTTCTTTGATAATACATCGGTCAATAATGCTTATATTACTGGATTGAAAAACATTTGTCTAACAAATTTTAGGGGAAGATTTTTTCATGTTAGACGTACATGTCATGTTTTTAATTTATTTGTTCAAGATGGTATGAGAGCATTTAACATTTTTTTAGAACCAATTAGAAATATTATTTCTTATATTTAGGTACACATTCGAGTTATAAAATCATGGTTAAATTTTTGCACTAGCAATGGTAAAACCCCAAAACGTTTTTCAAAAGATGTTCCTATTTGTTGAAATTCGACTTTTAAATTACTAAATCAATCTTTTGAATATAAAGATTTATTGTGTTCTTTTGCATCGTCTAATATTCCACAATACAATTGTTGTTGCATCGGAAAATGCACAATAATAATGATGAATACTTGAATATTCGGGAATCGTGAACGTCATCTTGAGGCATGAAAACAGAGAACACAATGAGGTCAGGATGCTCCCCGGTGGAGTCTCCGACGCTCAAGTCAGTAAATAATTTAGCAGAGTAACAATATGTGTGAAGAATAGAGCCTCCGTTGACAAGTTGTCCCCATGTCTATTTATAGAGTGATGATTAATGAGCATGTATTAATGTCTCGTAACTATTCTTCAATGATAACGGTTGTAACATTTCTATTACAACTTGAAATTAAATATATTAAATGAGTTTTTTTATCTATGTCTCATCAATTGCTTCCCACTTTTTCTTCAAATTTTTGAAGATAAGAGTAAAGAATACATCATGGTTCTTTACAAACATGAGTGACACATATTGTATATTTTCTGGTAGCTGCAAAGTAAGAGTAGTTAGGACTATTCGAAATTACCTTTCTAAAAGGGGGAGTGGCAGTATAATTTCACAAGAACATGCAGACTGAATGTGATATTTGGCGAATTATTGTTGAGTTGATTCAGTGACCGCCTCATTTTGACTCGGGACCGTCTCTCCTAGGCACCTTCTTCCTATTTTGGCTTCCTTCTAATTACAATTCAAATTTTCCTTATTCTTCCTTCCTTTCTTATTTGATTCAACTTCCAGTTTGATTCATCTTGATTTACTCATTATTGCCTTTTCCACTCCGTTCCAAGATTGAGGTGCAGCGTTACAGATTTGGTCAAAGAAAAATTTTCCATTCCTTATCTGTTTTAATTTCTCCATTTTTGCTTATTTACACTTGACCGAATCTGCTCAAATCCTTCCCACATAATTATACTCTTTCGGCATAAAACAAGGATTGTACTTTATTTCCTTTTCCTTATCTTTTATTCTTCCATGCCGCCGCCTGCTTCTTCCACCTCCTTTTTTCTTCTAATATTTTTATTTCTCGATTTAGTAGAAAACACTCCTTTTCATGTAGTGACTACGATGTTAATGTGACTTTCTTCTCTCCATATTTTCTTACTATCTCTTCCTTGGTGGCATCGCTTCATGCATCAAAGAGAATCATGCATGCATGCATGCATAACTCATTAAAACTGACGACGACGTTGTTTGTTCTTCTTCATGTGCATTATAGGATCATGCATGCAGGTATATATTTCAATTTTGGTGCGTCGTTGTTGCTCTTATTCTTTGTCTCGGTCTGCTGTTGTTTTTCCTTCTATTTTGCTTTCAGTGGCTGCTTTGGGTGATTAGTTCCAGTTAAGGCAGAAGTGGCCTGGGCGGAGGCGAGATCGGTTTCAGGTGAAGACGAGTCAGATGTCCTCATGTTGAAACAAACTCCCCGTTTGAAATGATACGGTCGTGTGCAGTTCTAAAGTGATGCATTGTACGACGATGTCGTTCGTGGCCTGAGGCAATCAGTGAAGCGATGCGCCGTTCGAACCAGTCAAGGAGCGACGTACCGTTCGAGCCCGAGATATCAACGAGAAGATGTGCTATTCGTCATGCTATTAGAATCAGTCAAAGAGCGACGTGCCGTTCGAGGTCTAAGAAGCGGTTCTTGATATCCGAGACGAGTCATTGGCTCCTATACATGGACATGCGACTGCGTATTTGTTTCCTTGCCCACTACACATTGTGTAATTTATATCTTATGCTTTGTTTTGTATTTTTCCCATTTTCCACTAGTCTTGCTCCTTTTTTTACAGGTCACTACTCTTTTGACACGCTGATCAAGATGTTCAAGAGTTGGCACGCTGATCGAAATGTTCGAAAGTTGACATGTCAAACGAGATGTTTGAGAGTCGATGCGTTGTTTGAGGTGTTCGAGAATCGACATATTGTTCGAGGTGTTCGAGTGTCGACACATTGTTCGAGATGTTCGAGTGGTGATACCCTGTTTGAGATATTCTAGAGGGCTTGTTGTTGTTGTTATGAACCAAAACAGATGTTCCAAAGGACTTGTTGTTGCTGCTACCACTTGCCGTTGTTGTTGTGGACCAGATCACTTACTGTTCCTATTGTGGACCAGACCACCTGTCGTTGTTGTCAGAGATTAGACCAATTACCATTGTCGTTGGAGGAATTCACCCTCACTATTGAGTAGGTGTTCAGAAATTGCACATGGGAGTTCATCCCTACTACTGAGTAGGCGTTAAGGAGCTGCACACTGGAGGATTTCACTCCTACCACTACATGGGCGTTCAACGCACCTTAGTGACTCGTGATACCATGGTGGTTCGCAGTTCGTGGCCTTTTCAAGCTCACCAAATCGCAGAGTTCACCAACTCGTGGAGTCCATCGCCAACATGCATTCCAGAGTCCACCATCTCGATAAGAATCGTGCAGTTCGTGATCTCTATTCCACCTTATGAAATTCATCATCCACTCTACCTCGTGAAGTTTACCATCTCCTCGTGAGGTTCAGCATCTCGGCCTTACCTCACGGAGTTCGCCATTTCCCCGTAGAGTTTGACCACACCTCGCGGAGTTCGCCATCTCCCCGTAGAGTTCATCTCATCGTGAGGTTCAACATCTCCTCGTGGAGTTCACCTTTTCATGAATTTCAACATCTTGACCCTACCTCGTGGAGTTCGTATCTCACTGTGGAGTTCATCTCTTTGTAAGGTTCAACAGCTCGACCCCATCTCACGGAGTTTGCCATCTCCTCATGGATTTCACCTCCTTAGAAGGTTCAACATTTTCTTAAGGAGTTTACCAACTCGTTGAGTGGAGTTCATCGGGAAGTTCGTCATTTCAACCCCATTTCATGAAGATCATCATCTTCACCATGCTAATGTTCGTCATCTACTCCACCTCGTGAAGTTCGTCATCCTCGTCATGCTGGTGTTCAAGGACTTTCTATTAGGTGATTGTAATGAGGTTCGAGCTCTTACTAGGATCAATTGTTTTATCTGCTACTTTTATGCATGTTGCTTATTCATGTGCTCTTCTTTCCTATACAATTTGCATTTACCATTGCTTCCCAATCACATGTCCAAATGACTTTTGGGCAAGTGATTTCAGTGGAGTCTTAATAGTAATAGTATTTTATTCGCTTATTGAGGACGAAGTAGATAAATTATCGTGTGTTTTTGACAATACCAATTAAGGTTTCACTTGCCACACGTCTTAGCAAATAAATCGTCGCGTGCGTTCATGACAATACCACTTGGGGGTTCACTTGTCACACATCTTATCGAACAAACCGTCGCGTGCATTCATGATAATATCACTTGGGGTTTCACTTGTCACACGTCTTAGCAAACAAACCGTCGCGTGCGTTCATGACAATACCATTTGGGGTTTCACTTGTCATACGTCTTAGCGAATTTTGGTGTTGCTTGCTTTCTAGAGGAGACCTTATGCTAGAAGGTTTTCTACTAGCCATTGCTTTAGCTAACATGGATATTTGATGGCAGTGGTGCGCAAGCCTTTATCAAGTTCTAGGGACTAGACCCACTTCGATTTTTTATTTTGGCTTCTCATTGAGCGTCGTCTGCACTTTTCGAGTGCGTAAACAAAGTGCAATGCTACTTAAATGCAACCAAATGAGAAATGCTAATGCCATGATGCAAATGTCGTTATAAAAATTAAAATTAAAAAAAAATCACAAAAATATTTATAGTGGTTCGACCTAGGGGCTTATGTCCACTCCTTAGCTTTCGTATTTTTTTTTATTTGATATGTGCAACTTACATTTATTTCGTACAACCTGCTTGGGTTTTCTTTTCATTTTCGTCTCTCTTTCCTCTGCAGCTTCCATCGCCATTGCATATCCTCCCAAGATCATATTGATGGCCGGGTATGCGAGCTGATTATTAACTGGAGAAATTCTCCCGTGTTGCCCTCATGTATTCTCTTGAGGTTGTTCTCATTGACCTCTTCGATTCTCACACCGCCATTCTCCTCTACGATGATTGTCATACCTTCTCTCTTTCCGAGGGTAGTTCTACCTATCTCTCCTCCATAGGTCTGCGTAGATGAACCGGTTCAACTTCCCATCTCACACCAATGTCTGAGTCCAGTTCATTAAGTCTTGACACTTTTGTGCAAAATGCCCACTCGCTTTATGGTACCGGCAATAGGCGTCCACATCCCTCCATAGAGGCTTGTCTTCCTTAGAATAAAATGAGGTGAGTCTCGACCCGTCTATTGCCGCCAAGATCGTTAACCTTGATTCTGCCAACAGTGTGTACTTCTTAAAGCGAGGACTAAAAGGTGCTCCTTAGTCTTTACGATCCTTATAACCTTGGATTGCAAGATGTACTTGTTGGCTCAAACAAAGAGATTGGCCAAGGTTCTTGGTTGTTCCAAGGACAAAGACTCCTGGATTGGACCGATCACATCCTTTACAACATTGCAACCATCGCCACCCCGAGTTGGTGGACTTCGAGAGTGGCATTCCTGAATCTAACCACATATTGCCGCAAAGTCTCCTTCTCGCTTTACCTCACGCTCAACAAGTATGTGGCATCCTTATTACGCTTGCTGTAATGATGAAGGCGTTGATGAACTCCTCCCTCAGCTGGTCAAAGTAGGAAAGCGAACCCTCCTTCAATCTTTTGAACTACAAATGGGCATGGTCCTTCAGCGTTATCGGGAATACACGACACATGATAGCATTCTCCCATCCATGAAGCATCATGATGGCCTCATAGTTTTGCACGTGCTCATATGGATTTTCCTTTCCTAAGAAAGTCAGCAATGAGGGCATCTTAAACTTTAGAGGAAACAATTTTCCTATAACCTCCCTAATGAAACTTTTGCTTTCTGCTGCTCTTCCCATACGGGGACTAAAGGACTTCCTCGATCATCCTTCTTATGTCTGCTGCTTCCCGAACATTCATCGAGGACTGGGGCTCTGCTTCTGCCTTTTTCGGAGGGACCCTTGGCTCTTATTAACAGGTACTTTCCACCACCTCATAGTAGTTTTCCCTTCTAGCCTCGACCCGAGCATCATGAATAGGAACATGAACATTGAAGCACTCCTGGCGAGGTTGAGGATTCAACTGCTCATAAACTTGTGTAGGTTGGTGATGACTTGGCAGCGGGGCGTCGCACCTTTCCGGGGCTCCTTCACTTTGAGTGCTTTGGGCGTAAGTGCACAACGTGGGTGGGAATTGCGCCTGAGGAAGAAGTTGCTGGAGCAAAGTCACCATCTCACCCAAAGTCTTTTAGTTCTCCTCATTCTGCTTCTTAAATACTTCGGACTTAACGAATGGAACGGTAGGGATGGAAGTTCCCGAGGCTCCTACTCTAGGTCCAACTATCCTTGCATCCTCATCAGGACGTCTAAATGGTTTGAATGTGTTTACGCCATGATGAAATGAGTAGGTGGTTGTCGGTGAAGTTCAAGTTCTTGAACGTCTACGGACAAGGCTTTTTGTTCAAGTCTTCCCACAGACGGCGCCAATTGTTGTTGCTTCGAAAAATGCACAACAATAATGATGAATACTTGAATACTTGAAAATCATGAACGTCACATTGAGACCTAAAAATACAGAATATGATGAGGTCGGGATGCTCCCCTGAAAAGTCTCTGACGCTCAATGCAGTAGAAAATTTAGCAGAGTAACAATATGTGTGAAGAATAGAGCCTCACTTGACAAGTTGTCGCCATGTCTATTTATAGAGTGATGATTAATGAGCATGTGTTAATGTCTCGTAACGATTCTTCAATGATAATGGTTGTAATGTTTCTGTTACAACTTGAAATTAAATAAGTTTTTTTACCCATGTCTCATCAACAATATTTTTCCTCAAATGTGGAATGTTTGTAGTGCAATTTTGAATATTTTATGAGTTTTTAATGATGCTACTCATACATTAAGTAGTGTCTACAAACCAACTTTGCATCAGTTTTTAATAGAAGCAATGAATGTGGCTGGTGTATTAATGGAAGGAATGAAGGTCGAAGAAATTAGTTATGGTGTTTTAGAAATGAAAAACAAATGGTTGAGTTATTATAAACTTTTTGCTGAAATTTTTCTTGTTACTATGGTATTTGATCATAGGTGTAAATTTGATGGTTTAATTGATTGCTTAGATAGATATTATGAATTATTAGAATTAGTTAATGATGAAGACGTTGACATTTCTTATATAATTTCTAAGGTAAGACATTTGTGCAATGAATTGTATGAAGCATATGTTTTTCCTTGTTATACTAGTGAAGACATTTAGTCTTCCGCTCCATCTCCCTCTTCTTCTCAACAATTTGTCAAATATGGTCACCAATTTTTACATGAAAGGAGGAAGAAACCTATATCAAGTTCACAATCGGAGCTCGATACTTATCTAACCACAGTTTTTGAGTTTTGTGATGATGCAGATTTTCAAATTTTGGAGTGGTGGAAAAGACATAAGGTGACATTTCCAACTCTAGCAATTATTGCAAAACAACTTCTTGCAGTTCCAGCCTCAACTGTAGCAGTTGAACAAGCATTTAGTAGTAGAAACAACATTTTGGATAAAAGAAGATCAAGATTGACTCCCGAATCATTAGAAGCTCAAGTTTGCCTCGATGATTGGGAAAGAGTCAATATGCGAAGTCAAGAAGAACTTTTACATTCATCATCATCGGATGAATTGGTTAATGACAGTTCAACAACGACGACTTCCGATTCCAATGAAGATAATTAGGTAAGTGGGGTGTACTCAAGTCTCAAGGTAAGTAAAGTAAGGGAACTATGTGGGCTTTGATTCTTTTAAACCCCGAAAGGATACGTATGCAACTTAATATAATTAAGTTCAAGCCCATTTTTTATTTTTTATTTTTCACATTTGTAAAAATTAATTACTTGTATTCCATGTTTGTTTTAATTATTTGTTAATGAAATTAAGTCCAAGGTTCCATGCCCATTTTTTTTTAATTTTTCACATTTGTAAAAATTAATTACTTGTATAATGTATTGATATTCCGCATTTGTTTTTTAATTAGTTGTTGATGAAATTAAGTTCAAGCCCATTTTTATTTTTTATTTTTCACATTTGTACAAATTAATGACTTGTCATTGTATTAAATATTTATTTTAATTATTTTTAATGAAATTATTACTTAAATTTCTTCAATTTTTATTAGTATTTTTTATTTAAAATATGGTTGAGAATATCTATATTCATAATTACATTTAACAACTGCAAACCAAAACCAAACTGAACTGAATCGGAACTAACATTGAGCACAACAACATTTTAAAAAATAAATAAAAAATTGGTTCAAACCAGACCAAACCGTAGGAAATCGGAACCGGACCGCAACCAAACTGCCCAGAACCGCCCCGGGTGGTTTGGTTCAGATTCAATGCCCTCAATGAACCAAAACCGGCGGTTCCAAACCGTGGCCACATCTAGTGCTACACCGTACAAGACGTAGCGTAAAAAATGCAATTGGAGCACCATTTTTACGCCAAATCCACTGGCGTGCGCTGAAGATGCCCTAACCAAGTTTGTGTGCTACAATTGCCCTAAGCGCGTGAAAGTGTTAAAATTCACTAATTACAAATGGTAAATTACTTAGCAAAAAAAAAAATACAAGTGATAAATTAGCCCAATAAACTTGTTTTTTTTTTTGTTTGAGGAGTTTCTCTTGATTTGGCATGGGAAATACATGCCAATGTAGCTGTAATATAAATAAAAACATTTTAATAATACAATGGTTTAATGAGAGATTTCGATATAATATATATATCAGAGGCGTAATAATAGTTTTATTTTTTTTTTAAAAAAGGACAAGAAAGTTAGTTTGAACCAAATTAATTTGGTCGATTAACCGACGTGTTTGGTTTGGTGTTTTTTTCCCAGGATAAAGAAACCATCAGAAGGGGGTGAAGATCTACATTTTTTGTTGATTAGACACTGTTTTATACACGTGGCACAACGTTGGAAATTTTTTTCATGTTGTTGCGAGTAGACATGGCCACACCGCCTGTTCAGGTGCAAGATGGAGTTGAATCTGAATCAAACCGCCTAGGCCCAGTTCTGAGTGGTGCCTGTTATAGTTTTGGTTTGAATGGTTCATGGTTTCGGTCCAATAGTTCAAATGGTTTTAAAATATAAATTAATAAAAAATGTTAATAATATAAATGTCAATATAAAAATTGCCTACTAAATTTTAAATAAAAAAATATAAGTGAAAATTTAAGAAATATAAGTAATAATTTAATTGAAATATGCCTGAAGTAAATAATACGAATAATTAAATTTTGAAAATGGAAATAAAAGGAAAACATTTAAAAAAAAAGCTTGGACTTAATTAAATTTTGTTGAACTAGCAATTAACCAATGGTTAATCTATTAGTTTGAATCGGCAATTAACAACCGATTCAACTGTTTTTAAGTGTATTGAACCGGAATCAAACTAGTTTTGGTGATTCTAGTTCTAGTTTTTAGCCAGTTTTGGACTGGCCGATTTCTATTCCGATTTTTTCTAGTTTAGCTCCGGTTTGGTTTGACAAACTGATTCGGATTTGACCATGTCTAGTTGCGAGTGCTTCACATCTACCTATGATAATGCGAAAAAAGTCCTTAAGATGCACAAAACAACCGGGGGGGGGGGGAAGGTTCAAATAGCATTCACTAAGTTGGAGGGGTCAACAATGTTGGGGCCCAAGTTGAGGGTGATACTCATTAAGGCATTAAGCATTAACTATTAACTATTAACTATATAAATTTAGACAAATTCTTGGCCTAGTTCTAACTATTTTTTTTGGAACATGTTCTTATCAAATAATTAAAAAGATATTTATCATAAGTTTTAAAAAATTTCCTAACTATTATATATATATATATATTAATTTAATTCAATTTTTTTACTATTTATTTTGAAATTTAAATACAATCTATTTTTTCTCAATAAATAATATTTAATTATCAAATAAAAAAAGAGAATAGTGAATATTGATCTTATATAAATATAAAGTCAATATTTATTCTTTTTTTTTTTTATTATTTTTAAATTTAATAATAAAATATTAATTAATAAATTAAAAAGTAAAATATTTTATAAATTTCAATACTAATTAATATATAAAATAAATTAAAAATTTTATTTTGAATTGGTCATCCTCTGATTCCTGTCAGGACTACCGAAGGGTGAACGGAAAGCGCAAAAAGGCCCACGAAGTCTATTGACAGCTGTCAAACAGGAAGAAGCGACAAAAAGAAGAATTTTTAATAAGTAATAATGAAGCTAATTAGAATAGTGAAGAAATTTAACTATTACAAGTGATTTGATGATGGTGCCTTTCACTCCCCAAACAGAGAAGAGAAAACGGAGGATGACTGACAGTTTGCGGCAAGACTTAATTCTTCTTAGATAAAAAAGGTTCTCTTTTTTATTTTTCAGGGCAATTTTCTTTTTGTTTAATTTCCGATTGAGTTCACCATTTTTGTTTTTTTTTTTTTCTGAAAAAGATCACATTTTTATTCAGCTTAGAAAGCAGAGAAAACTGCACAATCTCATCGACTTGAGTTGGGCAAGATTAGAGGAAACAATTCATCTTCCGTCCTTATGTAAGTTCCTTTCTTTTAATTCTTGGGTTTTCAGTTAAGGACCTGAGCTTTGTTCAATTACGTTTCTAATTTGCGCGTAAAATCATTTCCTATAATTTCAAAATGAATTCCTTACTATTTTTGTTCTGGAAAAACAAGATCGGTTTTCTTTTCATTAGCAAATAGACTGATTTATTGGCAGGGATGGGTATTGCCCAGTTCAATTCTACTTCATATTTACAAACTGCAAGCTAATAGATGTTCAATTAAAGACTTCTGCTTTGTGTCACTTCCAATTCTTAAGTTTCAGGAGTATAACTGTATGAATCACCAAGACCTGCTAAAATCAAAGTTTTCTAATTTGAAATAAATTCATCGGTCTCATTGGATTCTGGGGTGCTTCAATCTTTATTGCTACTTGTTTCAGGAGAAATAGGTAGATAACTTATTGGTTACAGAAATTGTGCTGAATGCCCTTCCATGTTTTCTTCTTCTGGAATCTGGACCACTTTTGTAGCTTGGCATCTTTGTTGTTGATTCTTTGACTTTTCTATTAGAAATACAACGTTATCTGTTATGCATTGTTTTCTACTGTCATTTATTCTACTTATCTACTGTGGCAGATGTTTACCAACGCTACTTCAACGTTGTCTATCCTGTTTCCTATGGATCCCTTCTATTTTTAATTCCTTCAAGCAATCATTGATGACCATTACCACATCTGTCATGAGCTCATCAGTTTCAACTTCTCATGGATTCTTGCCACCTGTGAGGCAGGGCTCCTTTGAACCGCACACTGCTTCTTTTGGGTCTTTCCAGCAGCCTGAAACCATA
>CAODLS012578057.1:0-14137 GCA_948243855.1 Flueggea neowawraea
ATGTTGAGTATAAATTGTATGGGTTTATAATTTGCATGATAGCCTTTCTTCTACTCAACTCTTTAACTTTTGACTTTGCAGCGATTAGCAGCTGATCGTTCAATGATTGCCCAACTCACACCTGGGCATCCTTATTTCTAGTTTCAGCACACATCCTTATTCCCCAGAAGACCATAAAACATCCCAAATGATTGAACCCTCACACTGTTCATTGTTGGGTGTGTGTGGGGAATCGTGTAAGTAGATTGCGTGATTGGATTGTCAGAAACAAATTGTAATATGAAAAAAAGTTGAGTAATAGACATGTCTTTTAAAAACTATAATGTGCATAAAAATTCTTATATTTTCGTTTATAACCGCACAAATTAGAAAATAATATGTGGAAAAATGGACACACTCTAACCCACTTTGAAAGTATGTTTCTACTCATATACTTACTCATTTATTTGTGTGGTGTATGAATGGGTCATACACTAAATATAATTAAGAATTTTCCGATAAAAATTCTTATTTTCATTCCACACATCCGTTGAAATGAAATGCCTCTTGATGTGATGGGCTTTGATCTTCAGGGAATCCAATCAAAGTTGATGAGAATTTCGGGCCACAATTAGTGCTTTTGTACAGTTATATGCCATGGTCAATTCTAAATCTGAGTGGGTTAAACAGTCCGGCCCAAGTCAACACCATTTCGTGTTCGGACAACATCAAGTCCTAGGTTGAATGACCAACAATCCAATCACAAAGCAAATTTTACTAGCTGACCATTTTGATTTCTGCACTATAAATGGTGGTTTCACTGCTACATAAGATGGTAACATCGGTAAGTGTTCAGCTTCTATTCTGGTGGCAAAACTCAAATTCTACGCTAGCTTGTGGGTTTGTGTCTAATTCAATGTAGATGTGGAGATACTAGGGACGACGTTTACTGGATGGGCCTATTCCTCGGCAAGGCCGTCCAGTGTTTTATTGGGTTACCTTTCCAATATTTTGGCCACTTGCAGTTGCACCAATTGACTTTGTCCCTAACGAGACGACCCTTATCACGTAATGGGAAGTCGTAAATGCAGAAACTGACATCTTTGGTTGAGGAGAGAAGCTTATAGATATGTCTTAAATAAAAAAGAGGGGAGTATCTTACGAAAGGAAGAAATTGAAATTGGTTGCTATCAGCCATCAATTAGTCTTAATATTGGGCAATGTGGGATGCTTGACAATTAGAGTGTTGTCTTTGTTGGTGCAATAAAACTCAAGTTGCGCAAGCTGCAATCGGGAACTGTTTCTTTCTGACCTATTAGCTTGACCTCTGAATATCTCTGGGTGTTTCTCTGTCTATTCCATGTGCCCTGCATTCGCTAATCGACATTATCCTAATCTATGATGAGAGGGATATTTTCTCGTCATAATCATCATAATAAATTAATTGGAGGCCTAAGAAGGTAAAATCACTGCAAATCTTAAGCCGATGTTGCTAATACAAATGCAGATGGCCAAATCCTGGGGAGCTATCATGTATAAGGTGTTTGTTTTAAAGTATATCTTTCAGTTATATTAATATTATTATTCACACCATATTACAATTTGTTACACAAGTTGTGATTTTGATAAATTGAATGGTATCTAATAGATGTAAATTATAAATTGATAGATTATATTTGGTGAAAAAGCAAAAAAAAATAGCACTTCTTTTGAGACATGATGAATAGTAAAATAAAATTCAGTATTATAAAAACCAAATACCAGCACAATCTACTAATTTACAGTTTAATATTGCTTTATCTGCTTAAAATCAAACTCTTGGATTTCAACTGCTCTAACTAAATCATGAGTTAAATTAATAGATTTCGAACAAATTCTACTTGAATATTTGTTAAAAAAAAATAATAATAAGTCATTTGAAATACCAAATATACTACATAGATAGATAAATGGTCAACTAGCTCTCCATTGGCAGGTATGAAGATTATATATATATAAGTAGGTGGGCTATAAGTTTGTTGTGGGACTCAACTGTAACAAAAGCTGATCAGCAACAAAGTGTAGAAACAAAATCAATAGAGCAGCACAGACAGAGAGAGTTATAGTCAGAAAATGAAGCACGAGAAATGGCCTCATCATATGTAGTTAAGAGGCAACACAAATGTCCCACAACAAAGCTCACCTCCCAACATAAATGGCTTCTCTTGTCCAATACTCTCACTCCACTTCACCTCCAACATCTTCAAATACTTACAATTATAGCATCAACTCCATCAACAAGGCATAGTGGTACGCATGAATAATATCATCCATGCACATGAATTTAATATCTTTCTCTTCCGAAAGAGATATTAAACCACGCATATGGGCTATGTAATTTCCTATATTATTTTTATCCAAGCTTCTTTTTAGTTATTTGGATTTTGTCCTCAAGATGTACAACACATTTCGTTTTCGCACATAGCACAAAGGACCAAAAAAGAAAAGTTATAGTATATGCTTTTCTTTTTATATGTACCCTATGCTAAATGTTTGCCTTTTTTTATACTGAATTTTCTAATTGGCCGAAAAGGGTATAAGATGGATTTAGAGAGAACCAATAAAATGTTAATTCCTATAAAGGGTTCTCGTGCACCTTCTATTTCACTTTCAGATGTGTTCGAGAAAATGTGAAGTTAATTTGGATTCCCTCATCAGAGGAGAGGAATTAGCTCTGAGCCGACAGGTTGATAAGGATTTTCTCAAATGGTCTCACTTTTTCTCCAAAAATGCGTCAAATGCTATTGTAGTTAATTAGGACAAGGAGTAATGTGACTTCGTAACTACTAATTGATTTGATATAATCACATGGCATCTGTTTGTAGAGCAATTGATTTTCAATGTTCTATAATTATTAATTAGTTCATCTTGATCAAAAATTATAATATTAAATAATATATCTAATTAATAATTTCTCGCAGCCGCTACTGTCTTGGTCACAAATGCCCTCTTTATGTTGAATCGTTAATGTATTCATGCAATTCAATTGAAACTCAGCTTAAGCACTACGTCAAATTAAGTTCTTCCATTCAGATTTTACATTTTTTTTATCAGTAATGGGATATGCATTAAAAGTCTCTAAGATTTTACTTTCAGATTACATTTAGATCATTCAAAGTCTTTGAGATTAATTAGACCACATGAAACAAGCTTTGTAGAGTACAAATTTAAGGACGAAGATAATGACAACGAATGCACGATAATTAAGATAATCACTGATCAAGAGGAGTACTGTTCTTAAGATCTATATCTAGTGTGGAATTTTAGGACATTTGAAACGAAATTAATATGAAATTTCAGTTGGACAACGTAAAAGTACAAATGTGACAGTAATGGAAGCTTGCAAATCTTTGAATTAAGGCTATTGATAAATAAAATTTAGATATGTTGAAGGCAGCATATGAGTTAACAGTAAACATTGATAAGACGTTATAAAAGAGGCAAAAAAAAGAAAAAAAATTGTGTATATATATATAAAGAAGCATACACTTACAGACACTCATGGGGATCATACATATACTATTATACATGTGAACATTTTGTCTCCATTTTCACTGGTGGCCCCTTGTATCTCGAGTCAATAAACTTGTGGCCTTAATCATGATTAGGGATTTGCAATTATCAAAAACTTAAATCAATCACAATATAATATAGAACATATTTATGGAAGAATGTAGTTGAATCTCTTTATACCTGTCCATCAAGCGCTGGAAGAGGTATATTTGAAAGATTCAGGTCACTCTATTCTTTATCATCATATATTTCCATGCACGCATATGCCCTAACCGTCAAGCCAGCTTCATTGTCAACCTCGGGGAATTTAAGCTGCTTAATATTAATTTCAACTGAACTTGCAAGAATCCATGAACATCGACCATGTCTAGCCTTGGTCCGATCAAATGTATGAATTAATATATAAATACCCGATCGAGTGAACATGATTTATGATTGATTAAGCATTTTCTTACGTTATCTTCATGCATGCCTATCGAAGCTGAAGCCGCCTACTTCACCTATTTCTCGTAAAAATATGTGTCGATCTCGGACCATATTTCTTAGTTTTGTTATCAGTTACTAGTGTAAATTAATAACCGTTGGAGTTGGAACTTTTTGATGCGTATTTTCTATGATATTTAGACTTAGTTTTGCTTATTAGTTTTGATATACAAGTTTTTGTTTCTTTATCAGTTAAATCGTATTTGGAATTGAAATTTAGAATTAGTTCGAAACAAAAATGAAATAAAAAAATACAACAAATGTGAGAAAATGATTTTAAAAAAACTGGACATTGGACTTGGCATAGAAGCTTAATTAGAAAAGAAAACTATACCCATTCTGATATGCTAAAAAACCAGTGACATGGGTTTGTCTGTAGGGGACTCTATGTTGGCTTGACAATAATGTTGGTGCAAGTCCAATATCACTTCATAATGCAACAAAGTGGACCAAATTTAGGACTCTCCAATGGCAAATAAGGCTCAACGATATGCCGTTTTCAATGTTAAGGTGGTTGGTCAAAACCCTCACACCGCCCTACTCTCCTACTGCCTTAAGACAATTGGGTTCTCAAGATCATCAACATGTAGGGCTAGGTGTCCGGTCAGTACGGTTTTTTGGGTCTAATCTACGGGATCTTTTGTATTATCAGATTCAAAAGTCAGTCCCCCTTTATGGCTCTAATTAAGCATTCCCCAAGATGCATTTTTTTAATCAGTAGTAAATCGGATAAAAATGGTAGTGTAAGGTTGGACTGATAATAGTGGTAAATGGGTATGCAATCTGAACCCTCCACTTAATCAGAGTCCGATTATACGAGATTTCCATGATGGGCCCCCGCCACATGGCTACAGGCGGATGTTGATTGATCAGTTTCTTTTTGTGTTTTTCTCTTTCTAAATTATTTAATTTTAAAAATTTCCCACCATTTTTCTTAGTGGCTCCGCACATTAAAACAGAACACATGAGGATGAGGGAGGCGACCACGTTGGGTTGTGTTGTGTTGTGTGGTTTGGTTTGGTTTGTCACGTCCTTTAAAAATAATGAAATGAAGTCGTGGTTTTTGACTTCCGGTTTTTACCTTTCAGCCAAAACAAGGTTTATTTCTTACATTTATTTGATTTTTACAACAATTAAATTTGCTTTTTCTTTAATTGTACTGAAAATGTTCTTGTAATTGAAGACCAATTGGACATCTGGAGTGCATGCAAGCAAGAAAATGGCAAAATATTAATGTAATTATAGTAGTGTGATTAAGTAGTAAACATGGCATTTTGAAGCATCAAATTATAATGTATCCTTAACATTAATTAGTTCTCTCACGGAGTACATTGGAGCGGAGGGTTTAGTAGGGTAGCAAACTCCTTTAAACCCTAACTATGAGGAAATTTTACCAAACTCAAAAATTTACAAACCTAAAACCAAATTACTATATATGGGTTCCCTCTTTGGTCAAAATCACTATCCATAAAAAGCCCACAAATAGTTGGAAAAAATATATAAAAAAAATTAAGAGAAAATTAACACAGAGAAGTAGAGAAGCAGCTTCATCTAGAGTCATTAATTTCCCCAAAATACACCAGCTGGGTGGACCTGATGATCATCTGAGCGTGGAAGTTAAAGAGAGAAAGACTTCTTCTTCACAAGGAATAGTAAGACCCATATCATGATCAAACCCAAACTCTTCCTCAGCTTGGTGAAGCAAGGTTTGAAACTCAGGTCTTGTCAAAATGGAGATGGGAACAATGTATCTGCTTCTGTTTTCACCAACATATACAACAAAATGACCTTTAGGAACATCTAAAGGGAGGCTATCATGGTCATAAGCTTGTTTCTTTCCAAGGCTAGAACATCTCTTGAGGATCTGCTTGATAACAGCAGTTTGAGGCAACCTGTTGGATTTCCTAATAGCCATTGTAAGTAAAAGGTTCAGTGTGAGTCGAGAGCAGAGGAAGTGAAACGAGAGAGGGAAGGATGAGTGAAAAGAAAGAGGGGGATTGCAAGCGGTATATAAGGAGGGAGGGAAGGAAAACAGGAAAAGCCATGTGGGGTTGTGGGGGCAAAGGACAGACCATTTGAGTCTTTTGGGGTCTATATTTCATGTTTAGCACATTTTAACCCATTGAGTTTTACTCCCCCTCCCCCACTCTCTATGGAAACCATGCCCCATTTCCTTCTTTCCTCCATATTTTTCATTTATATCTTTTTTTAAACACAAAACTCTTACTATAGGGACATATTTAATGATTATATTTAAAATAGTTATGATTGTTATGTCATATTATTATTTTATTAATTTTTTTTAATAATTTTATTCTTCTTCATACTTTATCATATAACTCACCCACAATCACTTTACTATTCATATAATTTCTTTATAATATTTAATTTACCATAAATATATTTATTTAACATACTAATTTTATATTTTTATGTAAAATAAATTATATTTTCAAAGTTATATTAAATTATTTTCAAGAAATTATTTATGCAAATTTTTGGAAAATCATATTTCTCATAAGTTATTATCGATTGAATAAATGTGAGAAAAAAAGTAGATTAAAAAATAACTATGTTTAAAGTCCATAAATAATAAAATATATTAAGCTAAGGATGCATAAAAAATATACATAAATTAAGCAAAATGATAAATAATACTAATTTTTGCCTTCAGTTGTTCCAAAACAACGTCAAATATATCCAACTAAATTCGAACGATGACGATAAAAAAATAATAAAAATTGAAAAGATAATTACAACATATCTTTAAAAATTGAAAATCATTAAAAATTAAAAAAATTAGCAACATATCTTTTGCAACAGTTGAAACCGTTGCAAAAGCTATAAAAAAAGGGATCATTCTACATGTCAACAATAAAAGGTCAACAAGTTCAATTTTTAATGACATAAAATAAAATAATTTATAAAAAAAGACATACGCTCATATTCAAAATTTTATGGACAACAACTATAAAAAAAATTTAGGTTTATTTGGAAAGATGAATAGTATATATTCAATATGTGCCATTTTTTTTACAAATTTCTATGTCACTTGTATCAACTTTTTTTATGCAATATTTATATGCTATCTACAAAATATGCTTCTCTTCTAAATAAAATTATTTGATTATTTGAATTAATTTTGTGTACTTGATATTTTTAATATTTCATATTGCTTATATAATTAAAATGTTTTCTAACTCTTAATTAATTTTAAAACTTAATTAATTAAAATTTTAAAATGTGAAAACGCTGAATTATTCTCATTAGCCTTTCATATTGGTCTCTAGATTTTTTACACAGCCTTTTTTTGTGTCTTTATTGGGCTTGAAGAGAAGTGTAGGTATTATTAAAGAAGTATCCTTCCAATTTCCCATGTTTCCTTATTTGTGTATTTGATTCAACGTCTCTCTGTCAGACTCGTTTTTTGGACAGGAATTTAGTAATGGTGAAAACATTCCTAAATTACAATAGTGTGTTTGAGTTACATGCATGTATCATGACAATCTTTGAGTACTTAGTATTTATTTATCTTGACCAAGAAAAATATTGTATTTATCTAAAAAATATTATTTTTTATAAAGTTTATCAAATCGTTTAATCTACAAAATTATCATTTTTAATTTATTTATCACAAACAAACATTCTTATTCAATTTCAAACCTTATAATTGGATTATTACCTTCTTTACAAAAATAAACCTACTAGGACGTGCATTTATAACGTTTATAAGTCTAAACTCATCCTTGATTTACTCGATGTACGGATCCGTCACATTTTTCTCTACTAAATTTGGCAATGCCTTTATCAAAGGGTGGTCACCCTGCCACTTGTTACTTTAGAATACTTGGTGTGAATATCAGAGTTAAATCGAGTCGACTCTAACACCATTTTATCTCGAGGGGGTCATCCACCCATCACCATAAGAGGTTTCATTTTCTCAATCTATATATATCAATATAAAATAACACATATAGTCCTTTTTAATGCCGTGTGGCAAATACATTAACTAATTTTTGCCACATGGCAAATCACCAACAAATTTAGTTGCTCTACATCTATGCTCATAGTTATGGTAATAACTCATTGTGGTCATAGTTAGAAACATAAACGAATGATTCTCTTCTTTTCAATTTTTAATTTATCAGAAATATTTGAATCAAATACCACATAACTTTCCTACAATTTAAATATTATTTCAGTCAATATCATGTTAATTTAAATTGATTTTTTTAACAATTCAACATATACACGTAAAATACTGTAAACTCTGATTTAAATAGTAAACAAAAAATTACGATTCAAATCAAGTGTTCTTTAGTATACAAGAATTTCATATATTTTCTCATTATAACAAATACTATATGTAGTATTCACCTTAGTAATGCACATTTCTTAAAAAAAACTTTGTATTATTTTCTATATCAGTACTATAGTTTTTTCTTGGACCCTATATATTGACTTTCTTCTTCTTAATTTTGATGTGCCAAATATTACGAAGATTTATTGCCACAAAGAAATGCAATTTCTAAAATGGGTATTATGAACTAATAAATTCATAATCATATTGATTGTCACAGTAAAATACAAGTGTATTTTGGTTACTAAGATTGATAAAAATTTAATTCGAGATGAATGTATGATTTTGGTTTACGGAAGATCATTTTTTTGTTTTATTGATATTTTTAAACAATTATATTTTTGCAATTTAAAATTTTATTGATTATGCAATAAGTGATAATTGGCTTAGTACATCTTTTGGTCATTTTTCTTAATATTTCATATTAATTAAGCCACTTAAGTTTTTAAGTACATTGTAAGCCCTAATCTCTGGAAAAATTATTGTTAAAAAGATCCAAAAATTTTACACAAAAAATCAAAATGACAATATTTATATTTTTGTTAGTTTGACATGGAATTTGTTAGCAAATCTGTTAAATTTGTTTTTGAGATATTTGTTGTTGAAGTTGAGGGGCTTAAAAATGTGGCAACGAAAGTTGAAGGATTAAACAAGATAAGCCAAAAACTTTCAAGAGTAAAAGATGGACTAAGCCAAGATAATTTTTAAAAAATGGCGCTTAATTTTTTAATTTTTTAATTTTGCTAATTTAGATACATATTTAATTTAATTAATTGTAAATATTATTGTTTTCAGTTAGAATAATTTAGGTAATTTCAATATTAAATCTAAGTTTTTTGATCAAATATATTAAATTTAATTTAGTGTGTTTTTGATATGAAGTTAGTTTGTTGATAATATACTGTCGATATTATTTTTTTAAATTATTGTGTTAATTTTAATAATTTTGTTGATTTATAAATGGTTATATAAATTATGAAGGAAAATCTTACAATGTTTGGTTAATAGTTGGAGCAAGTGTTGATGTTGTTTTTTAACAATAGTGGTAAATTCAATATATAATTCTTTTATTTCTATTCTAACAAATATTTTTATTTAAATATTATAATTTTTATTCTATATTAATTACTAAATATTTTAAAACTTGATAATCCACATTATGAATGTACATACTATAGTGTATTGAGTTAATAAGAATTAAAATCTATAAATTTTTAGTTTTCTTTTTGTTTTAATCACAGTTTAGTACTTTTTAGCTAAGACAATTATTGAATTAAGTGTAGATTTGGTTTGAAATTCTTAGATGTGACAAAGCACACAACCATATATTTACACACATATTAATGTAGTATTCAAAGAGGTGCTTTAACATTTCATGTGATAATATGTAATGAACTCAATATTGTTATTAACTCATCTAATATATAGGCTTAAAAAATCTCATCTAATAAATATATATATTAAATGATTTTTAATATTTATATAATTATAATGTAATTAGTATTTTCATAAAAATAAATCTTTTTTAACAAAATAAAATCTATAACATCGTGCGGGTGTTAATCTAGTTTAATTCTAAAAGAAATAACTTTTTTTGATGGAGAATTGATTCTTTCACGGTTGCACTTCCAAGTATTAAGGGTGCGGATTTTGATCTGTCCCCTCTTTAGGTTTAGTTTGACACATTTCCCTATTTCATTGTTTCCACTTTGAAACTCCCATAGCACCAGCGCTCTTCATTTCGTTCCTCTTTCACACACTTTTTCTACATCTATAAGATCACCAATTTCACCTTGAAAAGCTTAAGTATCTTGGGAACCAAATTCAGTATATGTATCTCAAAGCATGGTCATACATTTTAAGCTCAGTTAGGTTCGCAATATATGTATATATAATCACCACTACATTCTGATGGTATTGAAACCAGTAAAAGGGGAAATTACGGATGTGGCTTGATTCTTCGCCTTTATCTTTCTGCTTTGTGATTCGTAATTCATCTTTCCAAGATATATCATCTGTACTCGATCGTACCACAACTAGCTGAAGTGGCAAGATCATCTAGACTTGATCAAGTTCGCAAATGAAAATTCAGTTATTCGCATGCATGTGATTTACTATTTTAAGCGTTTCTTAGATTATTATTTTAAGTTTTAACATCATTTTTTAAAATACTGATGGATATTTAACATTTTCTTTATATGTATTGTTTTAAATTATAGATTCATAACTAGTATGAGACCCGCGAAGCGACAAAATCATTTTATTATTTGAGATAAAAATATTTTTGCACCATAGAAAGAGGAGAATTACAGGCAAACAATAATAATGTAAATCTTTTATGTGTAAAAATATCAAAGTTATGTACAATATAACCTAGAAAAAATATATACAATATTTACCTTGTCATCAATTAGCATCATGCTAATTTATTTGCATTGATTTTCTTTTCGCACATCAGGACCTTCCATAGTCTCAATACTCTTACTCTGATTTTTCATGTCCTCTTTGATACATTCAATTCACTGATTGGGTTATACTGTCTTGCCATTTTTCAAAGACTACACAATGAATTCACAAAATTACCAAAATAATAGATTCTAAAATTTAGTTGGGCCAAAATCTCATACAGTTCAAAGATACACAAAATTCATGTTCATTGGGTTTTGGGTCGGGTTCAAGTTCTTATATAAATTACGGTTAACTATCATGTCATCCCTGTATTTTAGTGTAATCTGTTTTCTGGTTCTTGCGTTTTTAAAAAGCTCTTCTACCATTCCCGAGGTACCCAAAAATTATGAATCGTTTGTCCAACATTAATAATTTTGTTAATTTTGTTGATGTGGCGTGAAATTTAAAATAAAGTAAATGTTAATGATAGGTTTACCCCTTGCACAGTTTTTATCACTCCCAAGGTTACAAACTGCATTCTTCCATCTTTATTTTGTTTTCTTTTCTTCTATCCCTAACAAAGCTCTGAAAATCTTTTTTGTTTCCCTTTTACTTCTTTTATCCCTACAAAATCTCTTGTGTATTTGTGTTGCTTTACCTTTCATTGAGCCCTTTTGTTTGACGATGTCTTCTAGCAGGAACCCAGTAAGTAGATATGGAAGCGAAGAAGATGGAGGTGTAAGATTTGAGAATATTGTATGCTCATGTGACAAGAAAGCAAGAGTGAAGATTGCAAAAAGGGTTAACAATAAAGGAAGGTTGTATTATCTCAATGATAGGGGCGTTTGTGGGAGTTTTCTAGGGTGGGCAAAATGTAGCAGTCATGTGGTTCCTAAAGTTACATCTGAAGTTTGGGTTTCGGATGAAATTGGGCATGTCAGAAGATAAATGATGCAAATGATGATGCTGGAGAAAGAAGTGATCAATCTGAAGAATGTGGCTCAGATTTATGTTGTATTGTTGTGCGTTGTGGCAAAATTAGAGTAGATTTAGGTTTTGGATTTCATATTTGTGTACTATAATGTGTGTTTTTTTTGTGTACTTTGGTGCACTTCGTTAAATGAAAACACTCATTTGTCATTATCTCTTCACTGATGATGTGATGTTGGAAGGAGAATTTCGATGTAATAAAGTGGAATGTCATGATTAGATAATCAATTTAGCAGTCACTGAGTTTTGGAAATAATTGTCAGTTTTGAATCCTGTGGTTTAGCATTTTGTCATCATCAAGTCATTGTCACATGTATCACACATACATGAATTTCCTCCGTAGACATTTTAAAGGCTGACTTTAAAGAATATATTAATTAGAACAAAATAAATACATATGTCCAAAAGGGGCCATAACACAAAGACAAAATAGATGTGGTCCAACTACAACATTAAAAAGCAGGCATAGGAGTTAGAAATTTGCACAAAATGCATTGTTCAAACAAAGAAAAATAATGTAGGCATATGACATGGTTGAATTTTTGAGATCAATGCCCACTATTTGGTGGTTGGGAAGAGCTTCCAGCCCCATTTGGTGGTTGGGATGAGCTTTTTGTCACACTTTCGGTGGATGGTCCAACCTAATTTCAATAAGAAACAATGTAAATTACACATGACATTCACATCAAATGTAAGTATTGTGAAATGAAATTCACTTGTGGTTGTTTTTTCTGCTTCTTGTTTTTTGGTGCAGTTGGTCCTGTAGGTCTCCTTGTTTTTTTGTAGCCCTTCCTCCTCCTGCTTCCACTTCTTCTGCGTTTCTATTCTTCATAGCCTTATTTCCTTTGGATTTTTTTTGAGCACCTTCTTGAAATCCTCTCTTGTTATGGCCTATATTGCCATATAAAGAGCACACCTCATTGTGATGCTTCTCTTTCCACTGGAAGGTTCATATTCTTATCTTCTCCTACATACTCTTGGCCTGCCAAGATTTCTTTTCATGGGTGGAGGCATTACCTTCTCAACAGGGTTATGACAAGTCAGATCTGTTGAAAGAATTGGGTATATAATACCTGCATATGTGTTTACATAATTTGTCACATAAAAGCAAGGATGATTGTATTTATATGGCTTTTCTATTTTGTAGGAAATGGCTTTCAAGGCATGCTTGCAAGCGATTCCAACCATGCTCTACCAATTGCAAGGGATTCCAGCCATGTTGTTGTTGATATTGATAACATATTTCTCATCATCTTCATGGACTTCATATTTTTCATCCCTTGTAGATAAAAGCACACACCTTCTAGATTGATTCATCAATTTTTGAACCCTCTTCTTACAATCCTTAGTAACTGGTCCTTCGATTGAACATCCTTTAACATACCTTCGGTGGAGCCTTACCATCATTTTCTCCCTCAGCTTGTCAAAGATTGTCATTGGTGTTAACATTCTCATCACCCTTTCACCAGTGGGCATTCATGAAACACATTATTCATCACCCCCACCACCAGTGGGATTTCATGAAGCACATTGTTCATCCCTACCACTAGTGGGTGTTCAAGAATCATATTGTTGATCAATTCATCGAGTTCACACCAACTCAGGGAGATTCACCAACTTGTTCATCAACTCGTCGAGTTCACAACCTCGCGGAGTTCAACTCCTACTCAGCGGAGTTCATCTCCTCCAAAACATAGTGCATCTCCCTCTAAGCGAAGTTCAGCTCTTCCTCAACGGAGTTCAGCTTCTTCTCAGCGGAGTTCACCTCTCTCTCAACGGAGTTCATCTCCCTCTCAGTGAATTTCATCTAACTCCCTTTCAGTGGAGTTCAAATCCCTCTTAACAAAGTTCACCTCGTCTTCAGCGGAGTTCAGCTCCTCCTCAGCGAAGTTCAGCTCCTCTACTTAAGGAGTTTGTCATATCAATTGCTCCCCAATCACTTGGCCAAGTTACTATTGGGCAAGTGATTTTGGTAGAGTCTTAGTAGTATTTGATTCGTGATCTGAAGACGAAGTAGACAAATTATCATGTACGTTCGTGACAATACCACTTGGGATTTTATTTGCCACTCGTCGCGTTCATGACAACACCATTTGGGATTTTACTTGTCAAACGTTGCATTCATGACAACACCACTTGGGGTTTCACTTGCCACACTTGTGTGATTTCCAACTGTTACGACCCATTCCCGGGACCATGATCGGCGTACGAGGTGAACCGTCTATGGGAGCCCAGCTCATCCCACACAAGCCTCAGAGAACAGAATATTCACCCAATAATCATATTTAAAGAAATATGAAAACAAATAAAGATTTTAATCTTTATTAATTAAAAACAAAACATATATAATATAAATTGCGAAAATAATTTCAAATTAAAATATTT
>CAODLS012578153.1:0-11346 GCA_948243855.1 Flueggea neowawraea
ATATATATATATATATATATTATCCACTGGCAAGTTTTTATGCAAAAAAAAAAAGACAAAACGACATTTTATTTCCACTCATAATGAAGGTTAGATACCTTTGACAGGGTTGTATTTTTGGTTCAAATGGGATGGTGTTCAAACTACTGAAATGTTGTCTAGACAACGGCCCTTCCCCTTTTTTATTGGACTGACTCGGGGAAGGGTTAATCTCCTTTGGAGCATGCTACACATCCACCCATTCGTCCTGACTAAATAGTAGAAGAAATCTCTCAGCGATTCTTTTCTCCGCTAATAAATCTTTCCCAGCCGGTCTATTTTGTTTTGTAAGATCGGTTAATTCAAAGTCAGAACGAATCCTTTGCTTTATCAAACAAAGGGTCTTGGTGGGCCCCTTGTTTTCAACCATTATAGTAGGCGTCGACCTGCTTTGCGATACGAACGCACACGAAGAAAGAATACAGGCAGCAGAAATGCAAAAGAGAAGAGCAAAGATTACAGACCCAGAGCATGTTATTGACTCAATCACAAATCTATTGAATGAAGGTATACTCTCAACCCACTAGTTAGAAGGGAATCCCTTTACTTCACTTATCCCCTTATATAGTAAAGATAGAAAGTGAGGCGGGCTACGATTCCATTCGAAGTAACGTAACAGGATTCTATGTTGCACCATCTTCAACCCTTTTTGGGATCCAGGTTTTTCGAGAAAAGGTCCCATTCTTTAATATCATGATTGGGTTGACCAGGCCAGATCATGAGTGGACGTTGATTAAAAAACAATCATTTTCTCTTTTTTTTTTTTCTTGCTTTCTCTTAGCAACGGGAAAAGAGTCTATCTATATGCCTAGCTTTGGTAGATTTCCCCCAATGCAATCCACCAAAATTCTATGAATTCCTTGGTGGATAAGTCCAACGACTCAGCAGCAGTGCGAAATTAAGTTTCTCGTCCAGTGAATCGGATCTAGAATTATGGGGCAATACATACTAGAGGGTTAAAAGAAGGAACACACATAAGAGTCTATAATTCTGGAGAACCTATTCACATTAGTGAAGCGGTTGGATGCATAAGGGAAGTGCATGTTTGTGAGACCTTATTCGAGATGCATGGGGGAGTCAACCTACAAGCACAGAAGGGCGTGGTACCACTGCCCCTCTCTAAGTAAAGGTAAAGTCTCTCCTTCAACTAGAAAGGTTGGAAATTGAAAGAAGTGCGGAAAAGGGTCAAATGTGGTTGCCAGCATCGAAGAGAGCCAAGCCATCATCGACGAGAAAGTGGGAGTTCGGACTTGGCGAACGAGCTCTTGCCGCGGGAGAGGAAAGCGGGGGAAGGCAAAATAACATTATGGTGGTTGATAGTAGAGCAAAGGCTGGATAAAACAAGGATAGGCATGCCTTATCATCCAAAAGGATGTAAAAACAAGAAGAACTCGCGGGGTCGATCCCACATCTCATAAAGAGGAGGAATCCCAGCGATGATAAAGGATAACTAACTCTACAGCTCACAGTAATGGAAAAAGTCATTCCACATTACTCAAGTTTTATCAGACCCCTATTTAAGAGAGAATAGGGAGTAAGGCTGAAATGGCTATACGGCTTATAATTTTTTAAAGCGTATGTTGATGGAACTAATAGATGTTGGGTGAGGGCTTAAAGACCCTATTCACATAGCGTTCCTGAACACATTTTTTTTTTCTTCAGGGAGGGAAGATTTTCAAAAAGGGAATCAAACACATGCATGGTCAACAAGCGTGGTCATTTGTTTAAAATCTAGCAAAGGAACTTTCTTGTGGCTTTTGCAAAATGTGGAGGATTGTTGTGAGTTTTTAGCTTTTTTGTATATTGCAAAATCCCAAATTAAAATCCCACATGTTATTATTGAAACCCACGTTTTTGACTGCTTGCAACGTTTATTTTGACTAGTTCTAAACAGAAATATTCAACCCACTTCCCTCCTTTTTTGGTGGCACTAATCAGATTTGTTTATCCTCTCCAACGTTCAATAACTTTTGACTGCACATACATACAAACCAGTTGAGAAAAAACACAACTCACTTCACTTTTTCCTTTTCTCGTTTACTGCTGGGTTCATACTAAGAAAAATCAGTTGCAACAAACACTGGTTTACACGGACTTCTTCCTCCCGCTGGGTTTTTGCCTTAATTACTCCTGTTGATTTCTGCTTCTCTATTTTTTAGAGAAGGCTTGTTTTATCCCGGGGGAATAAAACTCTTTGGGAAAGAAAAAAAAAAAGAGAATTTAGGAGATGGAAAAGGCATAATGCAGTTGTTTGTTTTGCTTGTGAAATAATTGAAAATATTTAATTCTGCATTAAACATTGATCTAGTCTGTTTATAGATGAATTGTGTGTGATCTAGTCTGCATTAAGAACATGAAATGGTAGCAGAATTATGTCATCACTGAAGAATATTCAGTACATCAATGGATTTATACAAGGCCAAAAGAAGATGCGAGAAGAATTGAATTTTGGCGGCAAGGCTAACGACCAAAACTTTTCTCGAAAACATGTTAAGGAAAGCCATCTAACTAATCTTGATTCAAATCGGATCGGACCAATTGTTAGAGATATAATTTAGAGATAAATATTGTATTTATTATTTAACACACTCAATAATTATCAAGATAGGTTTATCTTATGTTTATTTTTATGTGTAAGAGCCTAGAAATATAGATTTTTTTTGACAGATAGAAATATAGATTAATTATTAGTGAGTTGGGATGAATAAATAAAATCCTCCTCTCGCATATTTAGGCACTTTATCTAGGGTTCGAACTCAACACCTTAACTCACTGCTATTTTTTGTTGCACTTGAAGCAATCATTTAACTCGTTGAAGAATATAAAATTTTTAATGCTTCCATTGTTCCATTATTACAGAAGTCCTACACTTGAATTGAAAAAGAAAAAAAATGTTATTTAAATGTTTTAAAGGATGAAAAACAAATGGAAACAAGAACATTATTGCTATAGTATCCTAACAAATCAAATTACTTCCGGGATCAACACCAAGTTGGCTGCAGTAATCAGTATAGTATCGCACACGAGACTGAACTTGAGCAGAATTCCCTCCATCACATTCAAGATCGCCATTGATGGCTCAAATTGCCGCGCCGAAGCCTTGTCCTATGACAGGTTGAACAAAGTTCATCCAGTACCAGAGTGCAGTCCTGACGGAAATTACAGGGTCAGTGGCTACAATTTCAGGGTTGTTCAATCCGTCGAAGCCGATGCTTCCTCCTGCCGGTCCGTAATTGAAATTCCATGATAGTTGAATCGGTCCACGGCCGTAATAGTCTTTGTTGGGATTGCAAGGGTATTGTGTGTTGTTTTCGTCACAGTAGTCCCTTGAGGATCCATTAATCTCTTCTATGTGGCAAAAATCTGAAAAGAAAAAAGAAAAAGAAATTCACTAATTGTTAGGTTTGGACTCATTTAAGTTTCAATGCATTTGCATATATAAACATCAACATCTACACTAAAAGCTTTTCTCAACTACAGCGTCGTGATGAATGATCCTAAAGTCAAGAATGGACAGTAACAACCCACTTTCTTTTGGTCAATTTTGATCTCAATACTCGGATGAATAGCTTCAGTGCTATTGAATTATATGGTAAATCATTATAAAGTTTTGATCTTTTTTTTATGAAAAGGTTGGCAAAACAAATTTAATGTAAATAAACTGGACAGTCATTGTCATTGATTCTTGAGTTATCTCAAGTACTAAAAAAAGAAAGTTTTTCCGTGGGAGCAAATTAAATGACTACCAAAGAAAAGGATGATCATTTACATTTTGTAATAATTCAGGGAATTTGTTACTAAACAATCTGGTTTAATGAATTATGTTGACTTTAAACAGATTTATCTATCATTTACTCACTTTTTGTGTCAAAAAGAAATTAACCAACTTGTTTAAATCATTTTGAGTATATAAAGTAAATATAAAATGGCAGCAGGCAAATGTAAACGTTAAGCAAGAACGAGGAGCAGAAATATTAAGACACACGTCCAGTTTCATGTGTGAAATGCGCAAAGGCAGCTGCAACCTCACGTCTGGAATCATCAACCTAACCGACCCGACCCCACCCGACACGACCGAACCGAGGATATGAATTAAGAGCTTCCAAGAAAGCATCACTAGAGTAAAAATTCTTGCCAGCACAATTATTCTCAGCTAGGTTAATAATCCCATTAAAGAATTCCGGAGTCACGACGTCCGGCACCGACACGTCTTTGGTGGGCGGAGGAGCAAAACAAGGCCGCTGTTGGCAGCTAGTGCCACAGTAGTCAGAGCCAGTGCCACAATAGCCCCATCGGCTGCAACATTGGTCCGAGGCACAGCCGCAATTTTGTACTAGTACGTGACTCGGTACAGCTCCAGCAAGAAAAAATCAGGCTAAGACAATGATCAGTATATTTTGCTTTGAATGATGTCATTTTCACATGAAGTTTGAGAGATGGAATTGTGGTTTGAG
The DNA here is from genome assembly GCA_948243855.1 of Flueggea neowawraea. NCBI lineage: Eukaryota > Viridiplantae > Streptophyta > Magnoliopsida > Malpighiales > Phyllanthaceae > Flueggea > Flueggea neowawraea. Next base: position 4,494 of record CAODLS012578153.1, read on the forward strand.
TTTAGGACATATTTATAATGCTACGAAGTGTTTGGACTTTAGAAATGTCAAAGTGTGTAAATGGTAGAAGTTCAATTTGGATATGCAGTGATTTAGAAAGCGTGTACTTTGCTGTTATTGGATCTGACTTTGACCTTTTAAGTTTTAATGGAGAGATATCTACGGGTCTGATTTTTCTTTTTCTCTAAAAGACTTCCATTGTTAGTCAATAGTCATTGCTTTGAAAAGTATGCCATATAATTCTTCTTTTTTTCGGCAACATTAAGTGTAATGAACTTTGGACAATTTTTTTTTAATGAGGAAGTGCCTTCCAGCTTTATTGATAACCCTTCGAGTTCCATTGTTAGTCATGGTTGTGAACCTTTGGACAAATTTTAGTTAGGAGGGAAACATATGAACTTCCATCAATTTTGGTTAACTTTTTAATTTAATTGTTAAATTTTAAAAAATCCTTGCAACCATCAAAGTTTGATTAATTGTATTGAGTTATAGGTCCTCATCATTTATTTATCTTTCATTATACCCATATTTTTCCGATGTGGTATAATTCCCTCTGTTTTCTATTCACACTTATATATTTTATATCAGCCAACAATATTTTGTTATTTACATTTTAATTAAAACTATACAACAGAAAAAAATAAGATGGATATGTTTGGACTTTCGATAACTGGATGAGACTTTTATAATTATACCTTATTAACTTTAAAACTTCAAATAATTTTCACATTCACGAGAATTTATGAAAAACAGAACTAAAACATTAAGGTCTAGTGAATTGATCTATCAAAAAAAAGGGCTGGTGTATGGCAACATTTCTTTGGATTGTGGATCATGTCCGCGCGCTAGACCCATCCACTGAGGTATTATTCGCTTTGGACTCATGGGCCCTCACGGTTTTATCCAGAAAAAGACGCCTTAGTGGTTTGAAGGAGAAATGTGCTTATAAGCGACCATTGACTTCGAATCTTAGGCGATGTGGGAGCATGTCACTACAATAGCCCCAGTCTAGGCTAAGGGGCTTAGGAACACAGCTTTTAGCCCAACGGCTTTTTGCACGAGTTCTCACAGATGGCGCCAATTGTTGTGGACCATGTTTGCGCGCTAGGCCAATCCACTGAGGTATTGTCTGCTCTAGGCTCATGAGCCTTCACAGTTTTGTCCAGGAAAAGGCACCTCAGTGGTTTGAGGGAGGAAGGTGCTTATAAACGACCATTGGCCTCGACTCTTAGGCGATGTGGGAGCATTTCACTACAATTAAGCCCCTTAGCCTCGTTGTGATCAAAAGGTAGTTCTCCCGACTCTAGGTACTTTTGAATTGGGGTTCTCTAGTCATTCTGATTGTCATTGATAGCAAGTACTTCCTCCTCTTCGATTTTGGATCGAGAAAGAATCTCGACCTTCACAATTCTGGCACTGGAATCTCTTGAAGATGCCAATTTGGACAGTGCATCCGCGTGGTTGTTTGCTGATCGATTAATTTGAACCAATTCGAATGCCGAGAACCTTCCTGCTAAGCCTCGTACTTTCTGCAAATACTGTACCATTACTGATTCTCGTGTCTGGTACTCATTATAGAATTGTTGTACCACCAACTGTGAGTCACTATATGCAACCAACCTCTCAGCGTACAATTGCAGTGCTAGTCTCATTCCCACAATGAGCGCTTCATATTCAACTATATTGTTGGAGCTTGGGAAAGAGAGCCACAATGAGTACTCAAGGACATCACCGTGTGGTGAGATTAATACAACTTCGGCTCCACTGCCTTGTGAGCTAGAAGCTCCATCCAAGAACAACGTCCACTTTGGTACTTTGTTTTCCTCCTCTAGTGCACCAAAAGTACACTCCATAATAAAGTCAGCTAGAGGTTGGCCTTTAATTGGTTGGCGAGGGTCGAAGTGAGTAATCAGGCTTTTGGAGTATTTGCCAAAATGGTTGGTCAGTGAAGACCTTGATGGTGTGAGCTTGGAAGTATGGTCTCAACTTCCTTGAAGCCATTACAAGGGTTATAACCATCTTCTCCGTCTGTAAGTATCGCGACTCAGCACCGCCCAACACCCGACTAACGTAGTAGATGGGTTTATCGATGATGATGTCCTTCCTTAACAAAACTGCACTAGTTACTGCTTCACTTACCCCTAGGTACATGTATAGCTGCTCTCCAACCTGTGGTCTTGTTAACATGGGCACTTCCCGTAAGTATTTCTTAAGGTCCTCAAAGGCCTCCTCACACTCTTTGGTCCATTCTAATTTCCTTCTTGCTCCTAAGGTTTTGAAGAATGGTAAGCTCTTTTCCGCAGATTTAGACAAGAAGCGATTCAAAGCTGCCAACCTTTCGATGAGTTATTGCACTTCTTTCACCGAAGAAAGGGACTTTATGTCCAGAATTGCCTGAAACTTCTTCGGATTCGCCTCAATTCCCCGTTGGGTTATCATATACCCGAGGAACTTTCCTGATTGAACTCCAAATGAACACTTGGTTGGGTTGAACAACATATTATACTTCTTGAGGATGCTAAACACAGTTGACAAATGCTTAGCATGAGACTCGCCATTCTTACTCTTGACGATCATGTCATCGACGTAAGCCTCCATTATATTTTCGATCAACTCCTTGAACACCATGTTCACCATTCGTTGGTAAGTTGCTTTTGCATTCTTCAGTCCAAATGGCATCACCTTATAACAGTAAGTATCGTTCTTCGTGATGAACGTTGTCTTCTCCTCATCCTCTGGATGCATCATAATCTGGTGGTACCCAGAGAACACATCCATGAAACTCAAAAGCTCATATCCGGAGGTCTCATCCACCAACGTGTCAATGCTTGGCAATGGATAGGAATCCTTTGGACAAGCCTTATTCAAGTCGGTGAAGTCTACACACATCCTCTACTGTCCATTGGCTTTCTTCACCATGACCATATTGGCTAGCCAGTCTGGATATTAGACTTCCCGAATGAATCCTGAATTCAGTAACTTGTTTACCTCCTCGTCTACTGCTTTCTGCCTATCCAGTGCTATGTTCTGCTTCTTTTGCTTCATCAGAAATTTGATGGAATCTATGTTGAGACGGTGCGAGATCACCTCTGGATCAATCCATGGCATGCCAGTCGGACTCCAAGCAAAGATCAACGTTGTCCCTTAGGCATTTCATAATATCTTAGCATGTGGAGCAAGCTGACTCTCGATAAACACAAGCTTTTCTTCATCAAAATCCTTCAGCTTTATGCTTTCTAACTTTTTACTACCATTGTTGAGATAAGGTAACAGGTGTCTTTCCCCTTGATGGAGCTTGCTATGTTTGCTTTCAACCCTCACCTCTTCTTCTCCATCTTTTACTACCATTGTTAAGATACGGTAACAGGTGTCCTTCCCATTGATGGAGGAAACATAGCAAGCTGGAGCTTTTTTATAATCTCCTTGAACCTTCCCTACTCCTTGTGGAGTAGGAAACTTCATTAACAGATATGCTAATGAGATCACTGCCCTCATATCATTTAGTAACTGTCACCCCAATATCACATTATAGGCGGTTAAAATTGACTTTACCACCATGAATGTGGCCATCCTTGTCACAGTCTGTGTCACCTCCTAGGGTGATCGGTAATTGCACCGATCCGATCACAGATACAGCCTCACCACTGAAGCTGTAAAGAGGTGTCCCAACTTCTCTTAGCCTATCTATGGTAAGATTCATCTTTTGGAAGCAATTCCAGTAGATCAGGTTGACAGAGCTCGCATTGTCAACAAGAATCCTCTCTATCGGGTGCTTAGCAATGACAGCTGATATTACCAATGGATCATCATGAGGAACCATGGCGTTTCCTCTATCAACTTCGGTGAAAGTGATGGGTTCCTTTCCACTTCCTGAATGCGCCATGATTAACATGAAATGCTTTTCGAGCATACGCCTTCCTTGATGAAGACGTGATTCCCGCCATTATCTCTCCTCTTGAGATCGTGTTGATGGCCGGGTGTGCAGGCTGATTATCAACTGGAGGAACTCTCCCATTTTTTTCTCCTCTATTCTTTTGAGGTCGCTATTCTTGACCTCTTCAATTCTCATTTCTTCCCCGTCACCAGTCTCCGTTACGACAATTGTCATACCTCCTCTCTTCTTGGGGGTAGTTTGGACTATTTCCCCTCCATGCATCTGCGTAGATGAATCGATTTAGCTTTTCGTCTCGTACTAGTGCCTCAATCCAATTCATCAAGTCCTAACACTTTTCTGTGGAATGCTCGCTTCCATCATGGTACCGACAATAGGTGTCCACGTCTCTTCCCAAAGGCCTATCTGCCTTAGCAGGGAAAGAAATAAGTCTTGGCCCCTCTATCGCCGCCAAGATTGTTGACCTTGATTCAGCCAGTGGCGTGTACTTTTTGAAGCAGGGGCTGAAGCGTGTCCTCAAATCTCCCGACTTCTCTTGAGCCTCTCTATCCTTTCTTTTCTTTATCCTCCATAGCTATCACGATCTTCATGACTTCAGCCTGTAGGATGTACTTGTTGGCTCGTACGAAGAGGTCTACCAAGGTCTTCGGTTGGTCGAGGGACAACGACTTCTGTAGCTGCACCGATCTTGTCCCTTGCAACATCGCAGCCACAACTACTCCAGGTTGTAGATCATGGACTTCGAGAGTAGCATTCCTGAACCTATTCACATATTATCGCAGAGTTTCCTTCTCGCTTTGCCTCACGCTCAACAAGTACGTAGCGTCCTTCTTGCGCCTGTTGTTAATGATGAAGGTATTGATGAACTCCTTTCTTAATTGATCAAAACAAGAAAGAGATGTCTCCTTCAGTCCATTGAACCATGACTGAGCATGATCCTTTAGCACGATTGGGAATGCACGACACATGATAGCATCTTCCCATCCATGAAGCATCGTGATGGCTTCATAGTTTTGAACATGTTTGCGCGGGGTCCTCTTTTCCTGAGAAAATCGGCAGCATGGGCATATTGAACTTTGAGGGAAGAGGTTTTCCCATAACCTCTTTAGTAAATAGAGCTTTTGCATTCTATTGCTCCTCCTCCACAGGAACCAGCTTCTTCTTCTCGAGGACTTCTTCGATCATTTTCCTCACGTCTGCCACTTCTTGAACACTCATCGAATATTAGGGCTCCAGATCAGCCTTCTTCTGAGGAACCCTAGGCTCTCCTCTACACGTACTTTCCACAACTTCCTGGTAGTTTTCTCTCCTAGCTTTGACCCGAACATCTGGAATAGAAACATCGAAGCGCTCTTGGTGAGGCGGAGGATTCATCTGCTCAGGCACTTGTGTATGCTGGTGGTGACTTTGTCGCACAACGTCACGTCTTTCTGGGACTCCTCCACTTTGAGCACTTTGGGCATAGGCACGTATAGTGGGCAGGAGCTGCGCTTAAGGAAGGAGCTATTGGAGCAAGGTCGCCATCTCAGCCAAAGCCTTTTGGTTCTCCTCATTATGCTTCCTGAGCGCTTCATATTCCGCAAGTGGAACGGTAGGGATGGCAGTTTTTGAGGCTCCCGCTCCAGCACCGACTGTCCTCGCATCCTCCTCAGGACGTCCAGCATGTTTCGAATGCGTTTGCACCATGGTGAGCGTTGTAGGTGATGTTGATGTACTTCTTCCCGATCGTCAACGAGCAAGGCTTTTCGTTCAGTTCACCACAGACGGTGCCAATTGTTGTTGCCTTGTAAAAAGAACAACAATAATAAGAGAACAAGAACACTTGGGAATCATGAACATCGCCTCGTAACTTGAAAGTACAAAACACGATGAGGTCGGGTGGCTCATCGAGGAAATCTCTGACGCTCAAGTTAGTATTGATTTTTGCAGAGTATCGGTATGAGTGTCTAGTAGAACGTACCTCAACAAGTGCATCCGTATGCTATTTATAGGTGGTGAATTAATGAGGAGTATTAATGATCTGTAACGTTCTTTATTAATATCAACTGTAACGTTTCTGTTATGAGTTTAAATATACTAAATGGGGTTTTATTACCCATGTAATATCACTTTGTTTATCTTATCTTCAAATCTTCTTGGAGAAGTTAGAAGTATTCATTTGAAGTTTATAGCTAATTATTAGTAATTTTATTTATGCTTAAACTAATATTACATCATCAATATGCTACCATATATGTTAGCATAGCGTCATTTTGTCAAGCATATGTGCGAATAAAACTAAAAAGTTAACGCAAAGAAAACAATAACACAACACAAGCATTTAGATGATTCGGTTAATGACCTATATGTTTCCCGAACCCGTATTTATATGTTTATAATGTGTCCTATACAAAACAGGACTCCCCAAAAAACAAACTCAACTTAATGCCATGTAGATCCACACAGTCGTGTCTTCACCACACTCGGACGCGTATCGACTGCAAAAACCTTCGTTTTCATCAGTGATTTACATAAGCTGAGCTCCTCTAGTACACGGTCGTGTAACTCCAGTTCCAACCATTAACATGGATTTTCCTCGAAAGTTATTGTCACTCTTAACATCATTTGCTCAAAACTAACACACTAATCCGGAACCAATTACACTAATTTATTGGTACAACATTTTATATTCTTACAAGTGATATTTTGAATTTTTAATTGTTTGGAATACTTTTAAGAGAAAAGAACTTCAAATTCATTTAAATGGCATGCTCAATGCATAACAAGAAGTTACATTCTCGTATAAACCAAATTATTCTTATTTCATCTGGCTATAAAACCTCAAAACCAATCCATCAAAGAGATGGATCGTTTACATTATTCAATTAATTCTATATAACCCAACCTTTAACAACTGAGGTTGTCACCAGGTGCAACACCAAGCTTTCCACAGTAATCTCTATAATACCCAATACGAGCATT
>CAODLS012578398.1:0-27346 GCA_948243855.1 Flueggea neowawraea
AAAATCTGAACCCTAAACCCATTTGGTCAAAACAGATTTAATGAATTCATGCATGAAATAGATGTTAAATCCAAGAAAGAGATGTAATCTTACCTCTTAAAAAGGTTATGGATGATGGACGAACCAAGCTCTAAAGTCCCAGACAAGTTGAGAGAGTTTTGAGTGATTTGAGAGTGTAGAAAATGAGGAAATCGGGTTTGTTCAACACTTTAAAGACGTCTGAAACACACCTAACATATGTCAATCTATGTCTAACGTACGTTAGGGTACTCTTACGTACGTGTATGGACATCTCACATACGTTATCGGGGTTCAAAATCAATTCCGGACGCACATGCCCGACCTCACGTACGCCACTGTTCATCTAACGTACGTGAATCATCATGAAAACTCAGCTCATGTACGTTACACGTATTTCTCACGTACGTGAGTTCTGCCTGCCTTACGTACATTAGGCTTAGTCTTACGTACGTTAGGCTATCCTTACGTACGCTAGTATTATACCTACGTACGTTAGATGCCTTGCTCCCTTCTTGACTTCTCTTGTTACCAAACTCGTCCCGGATCATTTCTAATACTTAACCACATCCAACCTAACATGATTTCATTATAAACATCATTCACCGTCCACTGATATTCCCAAAAGTCCTTCATATCATATTCGAAAATTATAGGGATCATAATTGGAAAGTACGAGATATTACACTAAGCGTAAAAAATATCACCTGAAAAATAGGTTTACAGATAAACAAAAGAATAAAAAGGGTAAGAATCCTTAGTGAGCAAAAGACACTTCAGACCTCACATAAACCATTTTGAAAATAATTTAAAAATATACCGCATACGTATACACAATGATAACATATAATATACACACTACATACATATAGCTTTCAGAAAAATCATTTCACCAAAATATTCGCACCCAAGGCATATAACATGCAATCAGATAGTATCAGAGGTATATATATATATATATTTCAGAGTCAGAATATGGGACCAAAATAGACAGAATAATAATGTAAACTCTGCCACTAGACAAAATAAAGCATATATCTGGCCAATACACGGTCACTCTATTACCCCGGTAACTAGGGCATTGACAGAGCATTGTATACCAAATGTTACATACCCTGTAATTAGGTGTCTCATATCATAATATTATTTACGAATAATATTAACAGACGAGCATGTAAAGTATACTTTATTTGCAGAAAATATTTATATATATACTATATATAAATATTATATATTAGAACATAAATTTTTATGAATTAATAATCACATAATCTGGATTATTAATTAGCCAAATAATTATTAGTCTAATTTCATATCATTGCCAGACACAACAAAAATTACATACAGAGTTTGAAGACACAGCCTATGTGTCTGAAACTGTCATTTCACTCATCTAGAATTCGAAGTTAAGGATCCAGTCAAACGCCACTAGCACGTGGCTGGTTCGCTGGTAGAAATACGAAGCTGAACAATTACAGATAGAACAAATATCAAAATGTGATACTGTGACAATACTTAATGTATGAAATGCAAATGCAGGTGCTGACACTCTCTAGACGTCGAAAACTCTCTTAGGTTGAAATTAATCCCCATCGATTCAAAAATCGATACTCACGTAAACTTACAATTTTGCCCTTGCATTTTTCCAAAATTATTCTTTATTCCCTAAGGTTCCAAAAAATTATAAAACAATCTCCAACTTTTTAGAATTTATAAATTAGCCCTCTAAGTATTTAAAATTTATTATTAAATCTCCCAATTTCTTAAAATCACATTTTTAATTCCCTAAAATCACCACTTTAGCCCAAACTCTCCCGAAATTACAATTCAACTATTTGCCAAATATCAACTTTAGTCCTCATTTTTCAACCAATCACATCTCTTCTTTCATGCCTAAATTTTCCAGAATTGGATTTCAACATTCCAGAATCATGTCGACATCAACCAACCCGTGATCTTCATCATTTTAACCAATCAAAAACATTATCCTTCTTCCTTATTCATCCAAAAATCATTCAAACCAATTTTTACTCATTCAAGAACTCCAAGCCATTCAACACAAAGCCACACAAATCCACCCAAATCATACCAAACCGACTCTACAACAGCCATGGATATTTAGCAATTACAACTGATGCAAAACAATTAATGAAAGTAAAGAAACAAGTCTTGAAGTTGAAGTTTACCTCAAGGTTGAAGAAGAAGATGCACGGAAATTAAGAAAGAGAGAGAAGGACGAGAGAGACTCATGTGAGAGAGAGAGAGAGAGATATTGAGTGAATGGCAGAAATGGCGTGTAGTTGACTTAAAAAGGATAGAAAAGGGATGGCAGAATGGGCACGACATGGGCTGCTCTGACAGAGGAAAAAAAAAGAGACGAAAATTTTGCCCAGTTGACACCGAACGACAGCCCTGAGATGGGGACTACAGGTTCGATCACGACAACGACACGCAGCTTGACACCGAACGACGCACGCGTGACGCTGCCGACAGAAGCAAGTCGATCAAACGGTGCGTTGTTTCCCGCAGCTTGACACCGAATGACAGCACATATGCCTGCCAGACGACCTGCAGCTTGGCTACCAACGACAGACGATTGGTCATCCAGTATTTTTTTTTCCAGATTTCATTTTCGATCAATTTTTTCCACCAATTTTCACTTAATAATTTATTTCCAAATCACTCATAACATTCATTAATCACCCAATTAACATCTTAAACACAAAATTTATCCTTCAATCACCAAAAAAATAAAATTTCAATTTATCCCAAATTTAATTATAAAAATAAAATGATAATTAAAATAATAATTACTAAAAAAATATGGGATATTACATTCTCCCCTTCAAAAGAAATTCGTTCTCGAATTTTCAGACAAACCAGATCAAGCTAAATTCATAATCTAGCCCAAAATTTCGGTTACTAAATCCTATTAACATTCTAACTCTCTCGGACTCAAATATGCAGACATGTATCAGAAATGAAGAAAATATTACAGAGACAGAATACAAAGACAGAATGTAAAAGACACTGACCTACAAATCGACAGGGTCAAATAGGTGTGGATATCTACGCCGCATCTCATCCTCGGCCTCCCAAGTGGCCTCCTCAACTGAGTGGTGTCTCCAAATCACCTTCACTGAAGCTATATCCTTGCTCCGGAGTCTTTTGACCTGGCGGTCAACAATCCTCAACGGAATTTCGTCATAAGACAAATCGAGCCTAATCTCGACTGACTGTGGCGCCAGAACATACGACGGATCAGGAATATACTTCCTCAGAAGTGAAACGTGAAACACTGGATGAACAGAAGAGAACTGAGGCGGTAGCGCCAACTCATATGCAACGGCCCCAACACGGCCTATGATCTCAAATAGACCAATGTATCTCATGTTCAACTTGTCTTTCTTCCCAAATCTCATTGCACCTTTCATCAGTGATACCTTCAGGAATACATGGTCATCAACTAAAAATTCCAAATGTTTACGCTTTGGGTCAGTGTAACTCTTTTGACGACTGTGAGCAGTTTGAATCCGCTGTTGAATCAGTCTGACCTTCTCTACAGTCTCCAAAATAAGATATGGCTCCAGAGGCTCTCTCTCACCTGCATTGGCCCAACAAAGAGGTGATATGCATTTTCTACCATATAAAACCTCATAAAGAACCATTTTGATACTTGAATGGTACGAATTATTATGTGCAAACTCTACTAATGGCAAGTGAGAATCCCCCACCAAAATCCACAGCGCATGCTCTCAACATATTCTCCAAAGTCTGAATTGTGCATTCAGACTGACCGTCAGTCTGCGGATGAAAATCAGTGCTAAAATCTAACCGAGTGCCCAAATCTTCTTGCAGCTTACGCCAAAATTGTGACGTAAACTGAAGTCCTCTGTCAGACACTATAGAGATTGACACACCATGCAAGCATACAATTCTGTCTACATACAGCTTCGTTAGGCGTGATGCTCCATATGTTGTCTTGATAGGAAGAAAATGTGTTGACTTAGTCAATCGATCAACGATAACCCAGATGAAGTCATACCCAAAAGATGTTCTCGGTAAGTCAACTACAAAATCTATAGTAATGTGGTCTCATTTACACTCTGGAAGGGGTATCTGCTACAATAATTCAGAAGGACGCTGGTGCTCAAACTTAACCTGTTAACATGTCAAACACTGACTAATAAACTCACTAATGTCCTTCTTCATCCCTGGCCACCAATAGGACTCTCAAATATCTCGATACATCTTAATGTGATTTGGATGTACAGAATATACAGAACTATGACCCTCGTCATAATCTCCTAACGTAAACCACCTGTAGATGGTACACACAACCTCAGTCCAAACTAAAGGACTCTAAAATCGTCAACACTGAACCCAGGCACATTAGAAGACTTAACCTTCTCAATCAAATTCTGAATCTCAGAATCCTCCTTCTAAGCCTCCTTAATCTGATCCAAAAGTATAGGTTTTGCTTTCATATGGACAAACAATACCTCTGAGTCGCCGAACTGTAGCTCAACTCCAGACTCCATCAAACGCTGCCATTCAGACACTGTAGGTCGTCTCTCAATAAAAATATGAGCTAAGCTACCCATCGACTTCCTAGTCAAAGCATCGGTAACCACGTTAGCCTTGCCAGAATGATATGATATGAATCATAATCCTTTAGCAGCTTTAGCCAATGCCTTTGCCTCAAGTTCAGGTCTCGTTGCCCAAAAATATACTTCAGACTCTTATGATCTGTGAAAATCTCAATAGTCTCTCCATACAGATAATGCCTCCAAATCTTGAGTACAAACACCACTACTGTCAACTTCAAGTCGTGCGTCGGATAGTTTTGTTCATGCCTCTTAAGTTGCCTCGATGTATAGGCAATTACGTTACATTAATGCAATTACCATGTTGCATTAATACACCACCTAGGCTAACTCTAGATGCATCACAATACACCGCAAAACCTCAAAAACCCAACAGTAGAACCAACACCGGTGCACTAGTTAAATATTCCTTCAACTCTTGAATGCTATCCTCATATCTATTAGACCAAACAAATTTAACTCCCTTCTGAGTTAACCGTCATAGGAGCTGTAATCCTAGAAAAATCCTGGATAAACCTCCAATAATACCCGGCTAAACCAAGGAAACTTCAAATCTCCGTAGTAGCCTTAGGCCTCTCCCAATGGAGTACTGCATCTACCTTCTTTGGGTCTACCATAATGCCCTCTCTCGACACCACGTGTCTGATACCACTTGTTCGAGCCAGAATTCGTATTTTGAGAACTTAGAGTAAAGCTAATGTTCTCACAAAGTCTACAATGCTGACCTCACGTGGTCCTCATGCTCTTCCCTACTCCTCGAGTATATTAGAATCTCATCGATGAAGACAATCACAAACCGATCCAAATATGGTTTAAACACCATGTTCATCAAATCCATGAATACCGCTAATGCATTGGTCAAATCAAACGACATTAGTATGAACTCGTAGTGACCATATCTAGTCTGAAATGTAGTCTTAAGAACGCCCTCACCTCTAATCCTCAACTAATGATATCCTGACCTCAAGTTGATCTTAGAAAACTATTGTGCACCCTACAAATGGTCAAATAGATCATTTATCCTCGAAAGTGGATATCGATTTTTCACCGTCACCTTGTTGAGATGACAGTAATCGATACATATACGAAGGCTCTCATCCTTCTTCTTTACAAATAATACTGGAGCCCCCAAGGTGAAATGTTCAGTCTCACAAATCTCTTGTCGAATAACTCATTCAACTGAGTCTCTAACTCCTTCAGCTCGGCTGACGCCATCTGATACGATGGAATCAATATCGGATCGGTATCAGGCTATACCTCTATTGCAAACTCAATATCCCACTCAGGCGAAACTCCTGATAACTCCTCCAAAAACACGTATGAAAACTGTCGAACCACTGGTACGTTTTCAACCCTCAATTCTGGCCTTTCGAACTCGGTCAAAACAAAAGCCAAATACGCCTTACATCCATGACAAATCATCTTCTCTGTTCTAATTGTTGACACGTAACTCCGTGTAACACTATCTCGTTCACTCTGATAACAGAACTCAGTCTGACTAGGCGAGCAAAACATACTCTCCTGGCAAAGCAATCCAACGTAGCATGTCAATCGAAAAGCCAATCCATACTCAGAATGACATCAAACTCTCCCATGTACAATAAAATAAGGTCGGCTACCAACTCATGTCCATCAACGAAAATCACGCAACCTTAAACCCTGAAATCAGTTAGTAACTTACTACCCAAAAGCGATGATACCTCTACTAACCTATCCACTAATGCAACACCAACCCTGAGCGCTCAACAAGAGGTAAAGTGATGAATGAATGCGATGCACCAGTATCAAATAATACGTATGCAAGAGTACCACATATAGAGAGTGTACCAGTAACTACAGCATTGCAGGTCTATGCAACCAGATGAGTGAGATGATATACTCTGGCATGCCCTCCTATAGCAGCACTACTCTGAGCTGTCTGACCTCAACCACTGCCCTGTCCAACCTGGCTGTTGCTCTCTAAGTCCCTACTGGCTCTCCTACTAGCGCATGTACTGACTGTAACTTAACCTTCAGCTACCGACTGTCCCACCTAACCACTGGTACCTAACTTCACGGGACACTCTGCTATCTTATATCCTGGTTTTCTACAATAAAAACAGTTTTCGGTCACCCAGTTACATACCCCGTGTCATGGCTCGAAATCGGACCATGACTGGCGTACGAGGCGAACCATCCATGGGAGCTCGGTTCATCAGCTTGACACTGAATGACACATGCGTGGTGTGGGCTGCAGAAGCAATTCGATCGAATGGTGTGCCATTTCCCGCAGCTTGACACTGAACGACAGCACACACGCTTGTCAGACGACCTACAGCTTGGCTACCAGCGACAGACGATCGGTTGCCCAGTCTTTTTTTTTTCAGATTTTATTTTGAATCAATTTTTTCCACCAATTTTCACTTAATAATTTATTTCCAAATCACTCCTAACCTTTATTAATCATCCAATTAACATTTTAAACACAAAATTTACCCTTTAATCACCAAAAAAATATATAATTTCAAATTTAATTATAAAAATAAAATAATAATTACAAAAAAAATATGGGATATTACATTAACACTATGGTAACTTGATACTTGGCTAACTAGAGAGTTTTTATTAACTTTTGCCTAGTGGATTATTCTCTTATTGACACTTGACTTTTTATTTCTCTTTCAAGTAACTTTTGATTATTAATGAATATTCTTCAATCCTTTATGCATTATATTTAATTACTTTTTAAGATTGACTAGTGACTAATGAGTATTCTTTAATCATCCAAATGTTACAAAGAATTGAATAATCAGTGTTAAAGGAAGACCAAACATTTGACTTTTTTTTTATCAAAATATTATATTTAGAGAGTGGAAAATGGTGGACTTAAAATACAAAAAAGAGATAAAAAAAAATGATGTAGTATCCCTTGCCTCCCATGTTCTTCCAAGAATTTCATATTAAAATCTTAACTTATCAATCACTATCGTTCATGTCAACTTCAACTATATTGAATAAGAATTTTATACTTATTCAACTCATTTTGGTTGAGGTTTCATTTCTTTAGAAGTTTTTTTGAGCTATTCGTCTTTTTCTGAATTCAAGTATGTGTTTTGTTTGAAGCAAAATTGCAATTTATTCATGTAATTTTGTAAAGTCTAATGTTTTATCCCACATTTTTTTTGTATCTAAAATTGAGAATAATAAATAATTTTAGAGTTTCAAATTGAGTGATTTAAGACAAAGGATGAAAAATAAAAAAAGATAGTAACTTTTAATTTTACAATTGATCTCTTTAGTTATCCGATGATAATTGATTATTTAATATCATTATTGATTTAACCACAAATATTTGCTTAACATTTAAACTCACAACTAATTTAAATTTTAATCTAATGTTTTCTTAAATTTACTTTGAAGTTTTAATTTGAAGTTTTAAAGAGAAATTTGTAATTTTCTATACATAGTACGATAAAATTGTAATAGCTATGGAGTTTTTCCAAATTTGTTACAAGTGTCTCTTTAGTTATTTGACAAGTGTCTCCTTAATGGTAAATTTGGGAGAACTCCCTAACTTATATATATATATATCGACTCCCTAACTTTAATATATATATATATATTAATTTTTTCGGTATGATTTTGCTATCCATTGAATTGATTTCAAATGATTGGCATGTGTGTTTAGTTTTAATTTCACTTCTAAATATAAAACAAAAACACAATTTTTTGGTTAAGTAATACATATTATATAAAATTTCACACATAAATATAGTTATATAAATTTAACGCTATGGTCAAAAATTTGGTTCGCATTTTTTACATATAATTTTGTAATTACCAAGTGATTTAGAGTGGAATAGTCAAGTGTCAATGTATTAGTCTTTTTGAAAAGGAAAAATTACATATAAAAATTAGCAGTAAATTGATACTTTCGATCAAATTAAAATAATATTACTTATATTGGCTTAATTTAATGCATGCATATGCATTCGCTTGATTAATATTATACTATATGAATTAAAATCTTTTATTTTGATGAATCAATACACTTCTCTAAGAAAAATAAATAACATATTTAAGTTATGAAAGAATTAGGATTAAAGTTATGAAATTTCATAACAATTTTAAATATTTAATAGTTATAATTTCTCTCTTAGTTTGTTAATACTATAATTTTTATGATTCAAGTACTAATTTTAAAAATATTTAGAAACAAAAAATATATTATTTGTTAATTAAAATAAAAAATATTATTATTTACTGTATGTAGAATGAATATTACACTAATTAATTGTTTAAATGAAGGTATTTTTGTAATTTGCCCTTCCTTTTATCACTTTATCTCAATCTATCCACTCCATCGCGTTTCTCTCTGTTACCACCTCTTTAAAACTAAAAAATAAAAATAAAGTATTGACTTTAAAAATCAAAAACCATATTTCTCCTACAGTCAAAACCAACACAAAACCTCCTGCACACAAAAAAAAAAAGGAAAAAAAAAACCTCCATAAATTATAATTAAATCAATATTAGCCAATACACGAACCACAGACTCAATAAAAAATCATAAACCGTTTTTAATAAAACATAGAGACTTTTCTTTAACTAAACTCAAAAAGATTAGAGTTAAAAACCAAAAAACTAAATTTGAATTTTCAAAGTAAAATGAAAAAGAAAACTTCACAATCTAAGCAAAACCCATATCTGCAGAACTTGGACCTTAAAATTCCAAATTAAAGATTTCTGTTCGTAAACCCTAAAAGTTTTGTGTACTCTTCATTAAAAACCCCAAGGCTAAAAAGTTATCAAAATTCTTAGCGAATGGATTCTTCATGCAAATATTGATTTAATAACCAAATTTCTAAATTGAATCTCGTTGCAATTAATATTGAGTTGCAAACAGTTCAATCAAACTCTAGCCTCCATTGAATCCGCATGACTTTCATCCTCTCATCAATGTTTGTTGATTCTTTTTAAAATTGATATGGATTGGTGGTGTGTCATATCAACAAATATAATTAACTTATTCAGAAAAAAATTGTGTATAGAAGTGAACATGATCGATCCACAGAGATCAATAAAGAATTGTTATTTGCCGAAAAAAATAAATATTATTGCAGAAATTAAATGTGAAGTTGATAATGTAAATCAATAAAATTAAATGTTGTGATGAAGAAAATAATAAAAATTGCAACAATAAAATTATGAGAAAAATAATAATAATGAAAGCCTAACCAAAGTATTTCTCCGTTCAATGTTTTTTAGTTGACCACAGACACTAAAAATCAATATCAAGCATTCGAATAGATAGAGTTATAACTACTGATGACACACTCAAGTAACCAATCTTTCCTTGCTTAATCGATAGCTATGGGATACCTTGCGGACTATTTTCCTAACCAACTAGACAACTCCTGAAACACCCTGATAAGGTTTAGTTTATGACAGTATTAAGAATAGAAAAGACATATATCCTAGCCAGTGAATTCAAAAACATCATAATTCATTTAAATCATATTATTCAGTTCCATAACATTGAAATATGTTCACCACAATCATTCAAGTTATTTGCACACTATATTAAGATTAACAAGAACCGCTCAATCAATTTCAAATAGTTATATGTTATTCAGTCAATTAATAAATGAGCCCTTATTGAACAATCAACATAAATAATAATAAAAGAACAAAAGTATAGAAATAATAAAAGAACAAAAGTATAGAAACTGAATAAATATTTGAAATACTTAATAACAATAAAAAACAATAGTCTCACAACCTAATTGGATTGAACTTAAAAAATACCTCGATTAGAGTTGAGTTTAGTTACACATGGTAAAAGAACAAAGCCACCAAAGATGAATAATGTTTCCTGTAGAAAGTGACATAATGCAAGATAGCCGCCAAAGAGGAGGAAAAATAGTTTATATATGTTCTCCTCAATAAAACCTAGGGAGATAGTACAAAAATAGGCAACAAAATAAAAAATAATTTCTATAATACAATATTAATTGAAAAAATTACTATAAATAGAAACATTGAATAAAATATTAAAAATACAACAATTTGACCGTGTGTTGACCACGCATTAGAAAGTTAACTGCACTTTGACCACTCTCTTCAAATCAGTGTGAACGAGTACAACTCGAGTATAGACTAGAGTTAATGAATGGTCTTTTGACCAGAAAAAATGAGTACATGTTGAGAACAATTTGAGTGCAAACTGAGTACAATGAGAGAACAACACCAGTATAACTAGAGTAACAACAAAAATGAAACTCTTTAACTAGTATAACCAAGTACATATGGAGAATAACACGAGTATAACTAGAGTCACAACAAAAATAAAGCTTTTTTGACTAATATAATCGAATACATGTGGAGTATAACACGAGTATAAACACAATAAGAACAAACTAAAAATTTGATGTTTATTTTATTATTCAAGTACATCAAAATTTAAAGTTTCCTTTATTATTCAAGTACAAAAGAAGCCAAAGCAAGTATACAATGAGTACAATCCAAAAATTTTGAATTGATTTAGAATATTGTTTTTCTTTTACCATTATTAGAATATTGATTAAAACAAGTTTATTGGAATGCTCAGAATGCTTAACATGGAACTGCAAAAAAAGAGATAGAAGGATGCCCTTGGACAACACTGGCGATTGAAGTTACACTGAAGAGATAACATACAACGTTTTCTTAGATTCACAAAGGGGATTAGTTTGCAGGCACAAACTTGATGTAAACTTGATTATAGACGACGGCAACGTTTTCTTAGATTCACCGGATCGTTGCGGAGGACTTTCAGCCGCCAGTTCTCCCGGCAGTCGTCGCTCGATCCGAGGAGGAATAACCAGCGGTTTAGCTTCGGACGACAATCGTCGCTCGATCCGATTCGGCGGAGTCCTTCTAATGAGGCAGTTGACGGTTCCTGAGAGTATCGACTCCACTATGCAGTTGTTTATGCCGATGGGAGAAGAGAGAAAGCGATAGAGAGAAGTGACGCTCGTGAGACAGAGAGAAGAGAGAGAAATTGACTATTAGGAGAATATAAATTGTTGTATTTGTGAAATATAAATTAAAATGTTCTATAACAACATATATAATCTCTTTGTTGCATTTGTGAAATCAAAATAACAGACAAAATAGTAGTAATGATTTATTGTTGTATCAATAAATCATAATATATATAAATGTATGGATGTAAAAAAAATATTTGGATACTTTTATCCCTTTTATTTATTTATAAATATTTGTAAGTCTTTTGTTTTATAAGTATTTAATAATTATTCATTATTAAAAAATTAAGTGGAAAAGAAAAATAAGAATCCATATTTTGGTCTACTTCGGAGTGTTCTTGTTGGAGTGAATATACTACCAATTAATTAATTATCAGTATAATTATCTGTGTAGCAATTGATTAATTAATAATTATCATTTGGTCATTAATATACTACCAATTTATTTTTTTGCATGTAGGTTTCAATTGACCTGTGTCAATTTACAATTATATTAAATACTTATAAATTAATTGTTGTGCTAAATTTATGTCTTGTTAAATATTTATTAGATAATATAACGTAGTAATATTATTATATATACCATATTAAAAAGTATATTCAATTTATTAAAACAGTTAAGCATATTCAATTAAGTTTGTTATTCCATAATTTTATTTTTTTCCTGATTTTATGAGATAAAAATTGACTATCAAAATTTAAAAGTATAAATTTATATTAAAAATAATTAAATTATAAATAAAAAGATCTCAATAACAACGTATATACACAGAAGACTAGTACTAATAAAAGCCTTCTATTTTATCCATGAGGCTCAGATCCACGAGGCACAGTAGTCCAGAACACACAATCCACTGTAAAAGAGTCAACCCAGTCAGCGCGTCTACTACGACATAGTCATATCGTAATGCCTTCCAGAACCAATCATCACCAAAACAACACCGGTTCATCATTTTTCCAACCAACATTTACTTAAATGACACAGGAAGCAAAAGCAACATAAAAAGCACTGATGACAATGATTTATGATGCAAAACAAATACAAAATGCAACAATAAACATGCATAAAATGCAACCTATCATGAATGTAACAACATGTGATTTTTTTTAATATTTTTAATCTTAGTGTTTTAGTTACATTTTTTATTGCAGTATGGTTGTTTAGTTAATTGTTTGTTGATGAAAAGGAGATAGAATGAAAGTTCAAGGGAAAAAGTATACGTGAGAGTGAGATTGAAAAGAGAGGGAGTATGTCCATGGGAGAGAGATTCAAAGGTTTGAAAGCGTGTGGCTGTTAATGTTTTAGAGGTGATTTATTCTTTTTGTCACTTTGTTAAGGAGTAAATAACGTTGTTAGTGAGTTAAGAGGTTGAATCGGAGCTTTTCTGAAAGGCCAGGGATGTAAATGAAGATACCAACAAATATCAGTGACTGTACGATAATTCACCTTTTCCAATTTTTTGAAGGGATTTTTCCGTTTATTTGTTTCTTATTATCGTTTGTACTGGAAGATCTCAATGGATTAGGCTGTGAATAAGGTAGATTGGGTTTTCTAAATGCAAGGACTGGAAATTCCATTAATTACAGTAAAAAAAACTCTATTGATATTTTTGAGCAATAGAATGTGAAGCCAAGATTAAAGTTTCTTCTTGAATGCTTGCAACACCAACTGATCCTCTCTATACAAGAAAAATATGATTACATATTTTCTTTTAGAGGAAAAGTGAACAATTAATTATAAATGAGTACTTATTCATCAAAAAAAAATTATAAAAGAGTACTGTTATATATCAAAAAACAGTATTAATGCCATAGAGATAGAGTTCTTAGAAGTATATGTTATAGTATACGTTACAAATTCCTTCCTGATTGTAAGGATCTTTTAAAGTTGCAGAGTTGAAATTAGCTAGGGTTCTTTTGTATAGGGGTTGGGGATGAGTTTTCTTCTCTGTATCTGGATTATATATCTTTTTTTTGGGGCAATAAAATTTTAATTTGCTGACAAAAAAAAAAGTATTAATGCTATAAGGCTATAAGATCCTTGCTAACCATCTTATTAGTTTAAGATTATTTACTGGTAGTACGTGCAATCGCCCTTGTTACATAGAATCAAACAGATATATAAGTTTGACTAAAAAACAAAATAAACATATGAGCTAATAGAGACTTGGAAATTTGTGATTACAGGCTCAGGATACTTGAAACTTCCAGTTTTCGACCTTCTCTACAGGCTGCGAGAGCAAATGCCTTATTTTCATCTTGTTAATTGCATCTTCAGGATTAAGGCTTTTGGGGCAGGTCACTCTGCAATTCTGTATAGTCCTGCATCTGTATAATCTCTTGCGATCCTCTGTCAAAAATTTTATCCTCTCTTCCTGGAATTCGTCCCGGCCGCCATCAATTCAAAAAGAAGAAAAAATGAGACCACCAAACTGAGCTACATAAAAAAACTGCTTATTGCCCTGATTAAAATTCCATGAAATTTAGGCTTAATAATAGTTTTTAGGTCAAACATTTTTTTTTATTTATGGCTAGACTTTTTAAAAATAACAAAAAAAAACATCACTTTTATAATTTGTTGCAATTGCAACACACATTAAGGTTTATGTCCCGCAAGTATCATCAAATGATGATGTGATACCAATAACACAATGGTTGGCACAATTTCGGTGCTAAAGCTTTATTTATAGTGTTTGATGAAATAGTTGAGCAGGGTTTAATGAAATAGTTGAGTAGATTATGCTACATTTTGATCATAAAAAGTGTGCTAGTCATACCCATCATTTTTTGATGGTAATTTTGGGCTAAAACCTTAACTTGTGCAATAACTGCAACAAATCACAAAATTGGTACATTTTCTATTATTTTTGAATGGTTGAGCCACAAATACAAAAAATGAATAAGTTTGTGTCAAAAATTATTATTAATCATGAAATTTAATAAAATTCATCTATTCCAAACACACTTAATTAAAAACTCCATTTGAAAACAAATTTCATGATGTGTACCTATCACATATCCAGCGGTAAGCATGAAGCAACGAGGCAGGTCCGAGGAACTCCTCAGGATTCCACCAATAAGAAGGGCACGAAGCGCTGCAACAAGCACATAAAATGCATTCATATAACCCATCTAGCCTCTTTCTATCCTCAGGTGATTGCCTATACTCTTTTCCGTCTTCAGGTGCCTTTGTCGTCTTCAGCCATGGCTCAATTGACCTGCACATACAGGCTTCATGTATAATTGCATCTTACTATTCATTCATATTGTACTTATCAGAAGACGTGTTATTTTCTCCACTTTTTTTCTACGCTATCTACCAAGTTGAGCAATTTACAATCTATTTCCACAATATTGTACCTATCAAACGCCACCTATATCAAAATGACAACTTGACAAGCATAGTGGTAGATATGGACCTGTACTGCTGGTAGAAATGGGTGAGATCGACCACAAGGCCTTTGATGACATACAGGTGGGGGAGGGGAGTTATAATAGTGGGCTTGGTAGTGTCAGCATTGATGGGCTTAACGCAGGCTACAGTGTTGGTCCCGTCGATGTTCATGGAACATGACCCACATATCCCCTCCCTACATGACCTTCTATAACTCAAGCTTGAATCCTCCTCTGCCTTTATTTTCTGCAATATATCCAACATCTACCCGCCATCACCAATTTAAATTTATGATTAGCCGCAAAGATTACATCAATTTGCTATTTGAGACTAGTTCAAATAGTACTTCAAATAGTTTGATGTGGGCGCTGTCTACTGAGATTAAGGTTTGATTCCACTTATTAAAAGAATAATTTAGTGCAACGGTCTAGGATTTTGGTGTATTAATCTAAATGGTTGAACTTATAAATAAGACAGACTAATTAGATTACATAGTGAATAGAAACAAGATACTCTTCAGATAAATAAACGGTGGTGTTTTTTTTACTGTAGAAGGAAATTGCACATTAAAAAATATAGAGATTAACACGTCGTAAATATGCTTATTAAAAAGTATAGAGATTAACACATTGTAAATATGCTTATCACTAAATGAACACCACCAATATCGTATAACCCTGTTGAAGAATTTGCAAAATGGAAAATTTAAAAGAAGAAATTGTTGGAAAGCAGAAATAGAAAAGATACCATGGGGCCACAGTTGGAAAGGTCAACAAAGAAAGACTGGAGATAAGGTTTGGTGTTGGGATTGTCAGGACTCCATCTATAAATCCTGAACTCCTTTATAAGCTTATTGACGTTGTCTTTAACAGTATCATATGTCTCCACGGTCTGTTGTGCATGTTGTTGGCCGACAGGGTGGCCTTCCAGGTCTGGAAAGCGTTGCTTCTTCGGGTCTTTCTTGCCGAAGAGGCGAGAAAACCTCCTGTAGCCATGGCTGAGCCAGCTGCTGCTCCTTGACATCTCTCTTTGTGTCACAGTACGACTCAGAAGCACTTGTACTGGTGGCTTAAGAAGGTTTTGCATGGTATAGCCACGTGGTTGTATAAGTGAAACATGTTGCATTTTTCGATTATTCTGGGAGGTGAAGTGCGGAGAGATGCGATTAGGGATGACAATGGGTATAATATGAGTAGAGTATATCAATACGTTTATTTGTACCCGTAGTTCATATTATGTACTCATATTTTATCTATATCTATGCAGATAACAAAAATTACTACTTGTACCCTACCCTCAGGGTAAATAGATACTTATTTATCCGTAATTTAAATTTAATTAATTAACTTAAAAAATAATATATCACTAATTTAAAACAATAGGTTAAAAAATACACGAGACAATATGAAATATTATATTCACACAACGTAATATAAAAATTATAACTTGCAATAGAATGTAGTTAATGAAATAGAAATATAATAAGTTTTCACTTGATGAAGAATTTATATAAAAATTATAGTCTAAAATACTATACAAGTATGAAGATGAGTAGCATTTCCAACATTCTCATTGCAACATTCAAATTACAGCTTTTAGTTCTAGTCTCTTGCTGTGGAGAAAATGTTAAATCAAAATATGCACTAGATATTATATTTGTGACAGTAAAATACGAAAATGTATGAGAGAAATTCTACAACTAATTTATTGTGAAAAAATTCTTAAAAAGTTATTTTGTCTATTAGTTATATGCTAAAAACCACTCTAAAACTAAATAATGTTGGTATGAATAACTAATGAGGTATTGTTACTCGTATCATATCATATATATAACTAATAACATATTTTTGTAATTAATTTTTAATTTCTTTATGCCAATACTATATGAATAACTTCTCAATAGTAATATTCCATTCTAACTATATAAAAACTACAATATCTAGCTAAATACATTTATAGTCTCATTCTAGTTATAAATCAATTTATTCAAATATGAGAATTCATTTACCTTCAAAAGACTCTCTCTCTCTCTCTCTTTCTCTCTCTCTCTCTCTCTCTCTCTCTCTCTCTCTCTCTCTCTCTCTCTATATATATATATATATATATATATATATATATATATATATATATATATGGTAATAGGTAGCAAACACAAGTATGGATATTACCTAACGGGTATGGGTACGGTATTCCTATAACCATACCCTACCCATAAAATGAAGATATTTCTCGTACCCGTACCTATACCCAGTTAAAACGAGTAATACCCGCATTGACTGGGTACGGGTATGGTCGGTACCCGTCGGGTAGGGTATAAATTGTCATCTCTAGATGCGACGCAGGCCTATTCAGCTTTATGTTGCAAATATGAAAGTGATAGTTACTCCGAGCACATGTTTATGTTTGACATATTTTAATCATGCACTCCGACTATGTCAATTCAAAGCGTACATTCCCTTTTTTCGCTTTATGGCGTTTTAGTTTTCATTTTCAAGCTTCCCATTTTCGGAAACACATCTTTTTTTTGTTCCACTGACTTGTTTAAACGGCGTTGTTTTTCAGTTCCTTAATGGCGGTTATTATTTTTTAATCCTTTTTTGCGTTAACCAATGTGAAATGTTCTCTCTTCCATTTTCTGCCAAACTGTGGTACTTCTCTAACACATTGTGTTTCAAAATTTGCCAAAGAATTTGAACGATCTCTTTCGTCGTTGGTTGACATTCTCTGTTCTTTTCCGCGAAAAGTTTTCTTTGTTCTCTAGTTTCTTCATTTTGTGCCATGATTTAGTTGTTATTACGGTAAATTTTTCTTTGTTTTGAGCTTTTGATCTCTTGATTGTGTTTTTTAGTTACATTGTGTTTTTTTTGTATCTTTTAGATGGTGAAGAGCGGTGATGTTAGTGCCATGAAATCGAGGCGTGTCCGTGAGTCTTCCATTGACAGTGACGAAGAGTTTTTGGCATTGAAGTTATGAAAGTTGAAGAGCGGTGATGTCTCTAAGGAATCACCTAGGGTTGTATTCAAGGTATTTGTGTTTGTTTTTTTTTAGGGTTACTTTGTATGTTAATTTTAATATACATATTTCATTTTTTTCAATTTGATATATTCAAGACAAGGTAGTGTTTGTGAGAAAAAAAAAAGGAGAAAGAAGGTTCATGGAGAATATTTAGTTGGAAAGGTACTACTTGTATTTTGTTATGTATATGTTTAGCATTGGTTTATATGTGTTTACATTTGTTTATATCTGGTTTGTTTGTATGTGTTTAGATTGGTTTATATGTGTTTACATTTGTTTATATGTTTGTTGTTTACATTTTCTTGTATCGTATATGTTGTGCTTATCTATTATTGATATGTCGTTTATATGTGTTTGTTTCCAGGGTTTGAAGAAGGTTGTTAATGTTCCTATTGTTTAGGTATGTATTTGTTTAGGTGCCATAATGTTTATTTAGTATGATTTATAATTGATTAAGCTCTATTGTGACGGTATTATGTTTTTCTAATTGTGTAGGAAGGTGAATGTTATATAGGGGTAGAGCATCACTTTCCAGCTAGAATTATATATGACAGTTTTGATAGTGATTTAGTTATTGATAATATTAGGAAGGTTTTAAGTGGCAAACAGTTGGATATGTTTTCATCAACTTGTCTTGGTTATTTTTTGAAGTTAACGCCACTTATTTTACAATTGAATTTAGTACATAGTTTCTTATTGCGGGAGGTCAAACAGTCAAATGATAATGAGTTTTGGGTAAATGTGGTAGGTCGTCCTCTTCGTTTTGGTTTGGGTGAGTTTGGCCTTGTCACAAGTCTAAACATTTCTTCTAAGAAGGTTATAAGTAATTTGAAGGTTGATAATCCAACATTGAGGACAAAGTTTTTTGGTTAAGATGAAAAGATTACGAAGGGGTTGGTCGAACAGGTTTTTATTTGTGAAAAAATCCCTTCTGATTAGGATGTGGTGATGTTTGTTGTTTTGTACTTTATAGAGTGTTATTTGCAATCTGGTTCCAGAAGCAAGCTTGTTTCTGACAGTAACTTTGAACTTGTTGAGTCAGGGGGATACGAAAATTATCCTTGGGGGAGGGAAATATTCTCTGAGACTATTCGTGAGCTCGTGGAAGACTGAGATCATGAAAGGATGATGTTAGTGGTAAGAAAAAATGTATCTATTATTATGTGAAGCATTTTGTATTGCCCTTTCAAGTTTGGTTTTTTTAATGTTGTCCATATATTGATGGTTGTTGCGCTCTTAAAAATGGTGATGATTACCCAAGGATTTTGAGATGGTCTTGTTGGGAGAGGAGGACATTTGATGATTACAAATGTGAGATATTCAGTCATGATTCTGGCACTGCAAGTTCTTTTTTGTTCTTTACTTTATGTATGTATTTTGTTTATTCCTTTTTATACTTGTTTATGATTGTTTATAATTGTTGTTTATATTTGTTTATACATGTTTATACTTGTTTGTATCTGTTTTTGATATGTTATTTATAGTTGTTTATATATGTTGATACTTGTTAGTTTTTCTCTATACAGTTACTTATTGTTAATTAGTTTTTTAATTATTTAGTTGGGTTTGACTAATCTTGTTCCAACAAAACATGAGTTGGATTTTCTTGGTGTGTCATCTTACTTCGAAGAAAGCATTGTTGATGATGTGGTTGGAAGCATGAAGACTGCTTATGCCAGCAGATCATGTTCTGTTGCTAAAAAAGATGGGACTGATAAAGAATCATCAATAATGCAACGTATTTTGCACAACCAAATTAAACTATTCAAGAAGTTTAAGTCTGTTGAGAGCAAAGTTGATTCATTGAAAAAGGATATGATGGTTGTTTTTTATTACATGAAGAAAGTGTGTTCTGCTAGTGAAGTTGCTTCTTGATTTAAGGGTGATGGTGAGGGTGATTATGATTCTAATGAGGATGAAGGTGGTGATAATGTTGAAGATGATAAAGTTGTTGATGATTGTGAGAAGGATAAAGGTAGGAATGATGTTGAGGATGAAGGTGGTGATGGCGGCAATGAGGAGAAAAGTGGCCATGTTGTTGAGGGGTCTAAAGCTGCTAATGAAAATGTTGTTGATGATGCTAATAGGGCAATGTGTGAAGATAAGAAGTTGGTAGAGGAAGGTGATGTTAATATTTTGGTTGATGTTGGAAGAAAAAATGAAATGGAAGCCAATATGGATGCAAAAGAGTTTGATTTCGGCTTCAGTAAAATTATGGAGGGTTTGTTTGCAAGTATTGCTTGTTAATGTCTAAATATTTATCTTTTTCTTGTTGTTTATGATATTACTTATGTCTTACTAGGATGGTGATGATCATCATGTGCTTTCATCTGGATTTGAAAAAGTGGCAACAATTGGCTCAACAATCAAGGAAATGAAGGAAGATAACAAGGCTGAGAAAGTTTATAATAAGAACGAGGTTTCTTATGGGAAATATTATGGATTTATTTTTTGATTTTTTTATTATTTTAATGTTTTTAAAATGTTTTTTATATACTATTACAAGTTGAATATATGTTGTTATGATAATTATTTAATATTTTTACTATTTTGTAGGTCATGAAAAGTTGTTTAAAATCATATGATTTTAATTCTGATTTTATGCAAGAATTAGAAAAGGCTGAGAAAGACATAGTTTCAGCGAGAAAGTTAGAAAAGGTGGATGACGTTGGAGATGAATTTTTTATTGTATTTCTCTTTATATCATCTTCTATGTTTGTTTTTGTGTGAACTTTTTTTTGAAATTATATTTTTGTCTTTTGTTATTATACAGAAGGATGGTGAGAATGTTGATGTTGAACCTGTTGAAGAGTTGGAAAAGCTAAGGAAGATATAGTTTCAGCAGCAAAGTCACCAAAGGGGGATGACGACTTACAGACTCTAACTCCCAAGGCGGTGAAAAGAAACCGAAAGTCAGGCTTGTTTTTTAGATTGCCTTACGATGTGCCATTTGAGACATCTTCAGAGAAGGGAAAATCTAAGAAAATTGTGTTACCTTCTGCTTTGGATGATTTGATTGGTGGCTTGTTGACGGTTCTTCTTTCAAAGCTTTCGTTAAATGGTTATCAACTGATCGTTCAAAAGGGAAAAAGTGCATCAATAAGTAAGTGTTGGTTCATAATTTTTTATGTGGTTGTTTTTTTTTGTGATTGTTTACTACATGTTCTTTATGTTGTTTTGCAGGCCTGTTTATAATGCAAAAGCAGATAAGCTTCAACCAGTATGTGATCTTGGTGTTTCAACGATTGAATCAAAGACATTGTTCTATCGATTGGCTACTCCATAAGAGCTGATTGAATCAAATGTAAGATCTTTTTTTCATTTTTAATGTATTACATGTTTTTTTTATATTGCTTTATATCTGTTTATTTATGTGTTGTTTATACTTGTCTATACTTGTTTATGATATGTTGCTTATACTTGTTTTTTTTTTGCTTGTGTAGCATCTTGATGTTATTTTTTATCAATTAAGGAGGAAGGGAAAGTCAATAGAGAAGTATGGTGGTTTAAGGTTTACTACAATTGACAATTATTTTGACCATAAGATACAAGTTTTGTACAAAAATTGTTATAATAGTGGGAGAAATACTGATTTGATGCAATTTGGTGACCACTTAGTTGGTTATATCACTGGACATATAATGAGGTGTCCTAAGGAGTGGTCTTCGGTTGACCATGTGTTTTTTCCCATTCATATATCCAAAGAAGCATTAGGTGGTAGATTAGATCATTGGGTACTAGGAAGATTTTTTTTAAAGAGAGGTGCATATATGTTTATGATTCGTTAAGATCCAAGAGGACTGAGAAAGGAATTAGATCAGTTGTTGATTCGTACACAGTGTTACTCCCCCTCTTCTTAAAATTGTGCAATTTGTTTGATGGTAGGGATGACAATGTTCACATGTCAGATGCTTATCATGACATCAATGAAACAGATCCCATCAAAATCGAGTTTTTCTCTCCTCTACCAACTCAAGAAAACAAGTAAAAGTGCAAAATTCTTCACTCTTTTTTAAATATTTTTCTATTGTCTTTTTGGTTAATCATTTTTTGTTTGTGTGTCATTTTTTGCAGTGATTGCGGCTTGTTTGTTGCATCATTTGTGGAGTATTTTATAATGGAGGAGGAAATTCCGGTACATAATTTTGATCCGAACTCCCACATATTAAGGTTCGCATCTTTGTTGTGGTCACATGGATTGAAGAAGAGAAGGGAAGACGCTACTAGTAGGGAGGAGTCACCACCTAGCTGGTTAGATTACATATTTGATGTGTACTGATGTAGAGATTTGTATACAGTTAAGAATTCATGGCATCCAAGTGTACATTGCATCTAAAATTTTTTAAACAGCAATTTATCGAGCATGACTCCTTACGTGTAAGAATTCATGGCATTAAAGTGTACATGGCATACAAGTTATAAAATAGTTGTAAAGAAGTGTTTATAAGTGTTTTTAAACACTTATAAACATATATAAACAAGTTATGAAAGATTTATAAACAACTTATAAACACTTATAAACTACTTTTGAAGAAATTACTTGTAACCACTTATAAACAAGTTATGAATGATTTATAGACTAATTATAAACACTTATAAACATGTTATAAACAAATTTGGAATTTTATCTTACTTTAAGCAAAGATAACCAACTTATAAACAGTCCTAAACAACTTTCAGACATAAAACAAGTTATAAACAATTATAAACAAATATAAACAATTCAGACAAAAAAAAATAAACATAAACATAAATTCTAAACATCATTCTTCATGATTATTAGAAGACTTTAATAATGTTTATTACAAACATAAAAGTAAGAATATGTCAAGTCTAAAGAGTTTATTATGTGTAAGCTTCTGATAATCTGTAAAAGAAAAGTATTATGTTTAAATGGGGACATTTTCACATGTTCTCTGGTTGTACCCTGGTTGTCTACATCTTCCACACTTGTTCTTTGTGTTACCCTCAAAATGTTTTGGAATTCGTCTTTTTCTTGGCCTTCCTAGTTGTACTTTTACATTAGGTTTTGACATTGTCATCTCCTTGACTTCATCTGGTATATCCCATGTGCTTTTATATGGTATTGGATCGACAGTTGTTCGGTATGTATCTAACAGATTTGCATTTGTATGGTACTTTGAGCAATAGTCTTAACTGTTTAGATGTAGCTTTCTGACAACTGCTACAACATGCTTGCAAGGCATTTCATCCATTTGAAACCTTTTTTAAATGGATGGAAAATCATCTTCAATTCATGAATCAAGTGTTACAAATGTATAATAATTTAACAATTTTTTTACCAACCTATTGCATGAGCATGTTTTATTATTCAGATCAACAAGGTATTTATATTATGCTTGATGTACGTTGTACACTTTTGCATCGATTTCTTCAACCTATATCAGTGATATAATAATCATAAACATGCGAAGCTGTAGAAATCATGATTTCTATGTCCAAGCTATAGGAATCATAAACCTGTTATAAACAACTTTTAAATGGTTTATAAACAAGTTATAAACTAGTTATATCCAAACTACAAAGTTCATATATATGTTATAAACAATTATAAATAGGTTATAAACATGTCATATAAAACTTATATCCAAGATACAGAAATCATAAACATGTTATAAACAATTTGCAAATAAGTTAGAAACATGTTATAAACTAAATAAATATTGACAGTGATGGAGATAATTTTAGCCCTTACATCGTGAAGGAATCATTATGGTTCTGCCTTAGCATAGACTCTGACTTTTCTATGAGATGTGTTGTTGTGAACTTTGCCTTTTTCCTATTTTTTGTTGCCTATTATTGCACGAATCCACGTAAAGAATTCAACAGTGGCATAACTGGCAGTTCTCTAGCCTCTTTTATCTTTGAATTAAGTGATTCAACGATGTTTGATGTCATTTTGTTGTATCTATTCCCAATTGAATACAATCTTGCCCACTTGTGGTAGCCAATTTTTTTGCAGGTACTTTCTGATTTTTAGATTAGCTTTATCCAACTCATTTATGTAGTATTCAAAACTTCTTCTAGTATAAGCCTTTGTTGCTCTGAAAAATGATTCTTTGGTGTTAGCATTAGTCTGTCTAAAATAAGACTTGATGTTGTTTAGCAGATGGTATGTGCAAATTCCATGCGATGCTTTCGAGAATATCTTGGCCCCTGCTTTTTCAATGTTGGAGTGTCTATCAGATACAATGAATAATCCTTCTCGCATCCCAAAAGACTATCTTATTTTTTGAAAAAAAAAAACATTCCCAGGAGTTGTCATTTTCTGAGTCAACAATTCCAAATGTTAGTGAAAATATTTTACCTGCACCATCTTCAGCTGAAGCTGTCAGTAGTGTTCCTCTGTAGTTTGATTTTAGGAATGTCCCATCAACCACCATTCTTGGTCTACAGTAGACCCATCCATTTATAGAAGCTGAGATTGCCATGTATGCATATTTGAAGGTTTTGTTGTCATCTTCTGTTTCAATGTCTATGTAAGACTCCGGGTTCGTCATTAATAACATCAAACAAAAACTAAGTAGTTTTTCATAAGACTCACATAACTTCCCTCTGAGTTTTTCCAATGCTATTTCTTTTGATCTCCAAGATTTTTGATAGTTTATGGCTATTCCAAATTGTCTTTTCATGTTTGCAATCACATCTTTTGGTTTGTACTTCGTTGTAAAGTCAAGGAACTTTACTTTTATACATTCACTGATAATAGCTACTGTAGCTTATCTGTTTCCATCTAACCTAATGCTAAATAAGCATGTATGAACATTGTAGAATCTTCTGATTATGAACTTACTTGTTGGAATTTTTCTTGAAGCTCTTAAAGTCCATTTGCAATTGTTGTCGTAGCACACCAACAAGTATTCTTTCTGGCATGATTTAGGTGTTTTGAATCGGAAGTGATTCTTCAAAGCATAGCTTGTTAATGTCGCTACAAGATTTTTCTTGTCTTTGAATACTTTTCCCATATGGATCTCAATTGTATTATTGTTGAGATGAATATCCTCAAAAAATTCTTCTTATAGTAATAGGTATGTTGCTTCTTCATTTTCTTCAATGTCGGAGTTTACCATCATTTCACTCAAATGGTCTGCATAAGCAATTATGCATGTGATTACTTTTTCTGAAGCATTAGTTGAACTTGTTTACTCTATGATTCCTGTAGTTGTTGATGAAGACATAGTTATTGTTTCTGCTAAACATAGAGGTAAAGTAGTTAATGTCTCTAGTAGATTTTGAAGTTCAGTCTGTCGAGTTGAAACAAGCAATGGTAGTTTTGTGACGTTTGTTTCCTTTTGCTTTAACAATATGTAGAAAATCAGACTTCGTTCATCTTCAATATCAATTGGTTGTTGGCCATGTTTCAGTTGGTACTTGATATCCATTGCAGTTGTTGTTCTATTAGTTTTGAGAAAACTGCACAAGTTTTCACTTAGTGATTCATAACTCCAACTATTATTGAGTATCAATCCTTTGATGCTGAATTTTGAATAATTGAAGCCCTCATCCCATTCACCATTATGATGGACAAGTACTTGTATGTTATCCATTGCTGTTGAACACAAAAAAAGTTATATTCAAGTTATAAGCACTAATAAACAAGGTATATAAATCATAAACTAGTTATAAACAATTATAAAGAGGTTATAAACATGCTATAAACAAGTTATATCCAAGCTATAGAAATCATGATCATGTTATAAACTATTATAAACAGGTTATAAGCATTCTATAAAAAAAGTTATATACAGGCTATAGAAATCATAAACATGTTATAAACAATTATAAACAGGTTATAAACATGATATAAACATGTTATGTTTAAACTACAAAAATCATAAGCATGTTATATACAAGCTATAAAAATGATTAACATGTTATAAATAGTTATAAACAAGTTACAAACAGTTATAGAAAAAACTTTAGTAAAAATTCTGAACAACTTTAAAACAACTTCTAAAGAACTCTTTGAAGAATGTTATATGCAATGTCAATGAAATTAGATAAAATTTTAATGTTTAAATCGAGTTTTAAAAACCTCAGGAAAACAAGTCATTGGAACTTTTTATGTAATACCTTTATATGTTTAAATTTTAATATTATATGCAATGTCTATGACTCTCAATCAATTATATCTCTTATCTATTCGTTTTTTTTGTTTCTGAAACATGTACAAAACTAACCTGTGAATATATTGAATATCTTTTCCTATGTGACCTGCTTCTATGATTGAAGCTCGTTTTTGCAGATTTGATCACGATTTTGTTGATAGTTGTTTGCTTTTCGATTTGTTATATGATCTGAATGAGAGGAGTTTGCTGATCTTTGAAGATTTGTTGTATGATCTAATGTAGATTTGTTTCTGTTGTGATTCTAATCTGTTTAGGAAGGCTATCGAGAGCAAAAAAAATCAAAAATCGATGTTGATCTTCTATTGTTCTAATGCGTGTTTGGATCGATATGATTTATGTTTACATTGTGTTTGGATTGAGTCTGTTTTTAGCACGTTTTTCGTGTATTGTGTGTTTGTAATTTTGATTCTTCAAACCGCACATGTTTAATTCTAATTGATTGGGCCAAAATATAGAAACTCCAAGACGTGTGTTTGTAATATTGTATTCTGGGCCCGGTGTATATGTTGTTGGCCCAACAATTTAATTGACTCGGCCTAAGGGTCCTAGTAACAAATATTTTGGTGTAAACAACATGTTTCAACATATAGTTTTTTGCATATAGCATTTTTTTTCTTGAAAGTCATGTAATTCTCCCTAATTTCTTATTGTGCAAAAACATACTATCTGCTATATGTTATTTGCTATCTCCTAAATCCTACACTTTCCAAATAAGTTTGAAATTAAGGTTCAATCCTGCCGTTTATAGTCATTTAACATGTAAACATATAATTAAGTTCACCGGATGACTTAATATGCAAAGAGGGCAGCTGCTATCTTATATTGGTACTTTATGTCATTATATTGTCCTTATTAGGTATTGATCTTGAGGTTCAAAGTTCGATGCCCTGTAAAAAAAAAATGTCTTGATTTGGTAAAAAAAATCAGTTAGTTTTTCTTTGATAATCACCAATAATATTTCTTGTTAATTGTAGTATATATAATTTGGAAAAGAAAAATCATGCAATCATGTTTATGTTGGATTTCTTATGAGTCTTTTAAGGTTATTAGTCCAACCAAAACAAAAAGAAACCACCCAAGAACATGCATGTACAAAACAGAAAGTTTGGTGTCAAGAAGTATACCTAACGTTGTGAGAAAAACCGAAACTTGTAC
>CAODLS012578987.1:0-15965 GCA_948243855.1 Flueggea neowawraea
ACTGATGATAGATTCATGATGGCTTTAGATTAGTTTTGCAGGTTGAGTATGAGTTTGGTGGTTAGAAAAAGATTGGCCATGAAAAGAATGATATTTATGAAGTGGGTGTGGCCTTGACATACGGTTGAACACAGAAACAAATCCTTATGATTTCAATTAGTTTCTTCAAGTGAAATATTGTAGGACTTGTGAATAATGAGGCTGGAAGATTGAGTTACGGATTAATGATAGGAATGGATTTCATGATTTACGCCAATTTCTGTGGATGAAATATTATTCGACTTATGAATTCTGAAGTTGAATTTATTTAGAGTGCTTATGGGTTTGATGATTTGGAAAGCCTATCATTCGGATGAAAAATACATATGGTTAGTCATGATTTTTGAACGGTTATAAATATTCTGTACATAAAAATCAAATGTAACTCTGAGGATGCATTCTTTTGTAAATATGTTTAAGTTGGGGAATTAATTAATAACTTTTTTGTAAATTCAAAATTTTTTGGTAATTCGGTATTAACTGGGTAATCAATTTGTAATCTTCCATAGATCTCGATTTTTGAGTCGAGAGTGATAGACATTCGATTGAAATAGGTTTTTCGACGCTGTGAGAGCGTTTGCACCTACATATGCATTGTATACATTCAGTACTACCACAGTACCAGTACCATATTTCTGACAACATTTGATATATCTGTAATTGTTCAGCTTCGTGTTCCTGCCAATGTGACCAGCCACCTGTTAGTAGCGTTTGACTGGATCCTTAACTTTGGATTCCAAGTAAGTGAAATGACAGCTTCCGACACATAGGTTGTGTCTTCAGACTCTGTATATAGTTTTTTTTGTTGTGTCTGGCTATGATCTGAATTTGGACTAATAATTATTTGGCTAATTAATAATCTGGATTACGTGATTATTGATTTACAAAATTTTGTTTCTAATATGAAATATTTATATATGGCATATATAAATATTTTCTGCAAAATAATTTATACTTTGCATGCTCGTTTGTCGATATTATTTATTTATAATATTTTGATATGGGACACCTAGTTACGGGGTACGTAACCTTTGGTATATCAATACTCTGTCAAGACCCTAGTTACCGGAGTAATGGGGTGACCGTGTATCCGGCCAGATACATGCTTATTTTGTCTGGTGGCGGAGTCTACATTATTATTCTATCTGTTCTGATCCCATATTCTGACTCTGATATATATATATGATATTGTCTGACTGTATGTTATATGTCTTGGGTGCGAACGTTTTGGTGAAATGATTTTTTGAAAGCTATACGTATGTAGCGTGTATATTATATAGTATTCTTGTGTATACGTATGCGGTAAATTTTTTTTAATTATTTTCAAAATAATTTATGTGAGGTCTAGAGCCGATTTGAAGTGTCTTTTCCTCACTAGGCATTCTTACCCCTTTATTTCTTTTGTCTATCTGTAAACTTATATTTCAAGTGACATTTTCTGATGCTCAACAACTATCCGGCATCCCAATCCCATTGAGGCATTTTTGATATAGTGAAGGCCCCTCATCTGGGCTCTACTTTTCTTTCTGATATTAGAGCTGGGCCATATTTTATATTTTGTATTTTGGGTATTGATTTTACACTTGCTTGTTGTTAACCTTTAAAATTTATATTCATTTTATATAAATATATACTTTCAGTATAAATGTTTTTTTTCAAATATTAAATGTGTGAATGAATAAATAATTTTTGGGTAGAATGTCTGTATCTCCGAGGCTTGTGTGAGATGAGTCAGACTCCCACAGACGGTTCACCTCGTATGCCGATCATAGTCCGAAAATGGGTCGTGACAGACATTCTTTGTCTACCCACTGTTGTGGGGCTAATATTCATATGGAAGCTTATAAATCCTCACCCAAACTTGAGTAGTTGTCATTTGGCATCTGGATCAAAGTTCGGTGCCCAATGCTAGAGCCTCAGCATGCCTAGTTTTAGTGCCATCGGTCCACGACCTAGTATCCGAGACTTTTCTTCCGGCGGTGACAAGATTATATGATAGCAAACCTTGCCGAGAGAGATTAGGCTCCAACTTTTCTTAATTAAGAAACAAAATAAAAGTAAAAAACAAAACAAAAACAAAATCTAAACAAAAGAAAAACACAATCTTTTTGTAATCTTAAAAAATATCTTCTAATTTAATTTTTAATATTGTGGAACTGTAATTTGGAATTTGTTTCCCTGTAAAAATTTAATTAGCCTTATTGTCTACGTCACTCAGAATGGTCTTTCAGTTTTCAAAGAGGAAATTATACAGGACAAGCTGTCCCGCATAATTTATTTGCGGCGGACGGTTGGGTGGGGTTGTTCATTTTCTATACCCAAGCGCACGGTTCGTTTTACCTTCGTTAATCGTAGTCGAAAATTGACAATTGACTAGTGAGACCTTTCGAATTCTTCCAAACCCAAATTGACTGCTTATTTTAATAACGTGTGTGCCACTTCACTCCATCCCAACTCAAAATCACATATATTTTTTACAAATAATAATAATATATTGCTGTTAAATTTATCTCAAATGTTTATTTGTTTATTTTTTATATTTATATACTATATACTAGAATATGGTATTATTAAGATGATAAATATTATTTTTTATAAAGGTTCAGAAAATAATAAAAATATTACACAAATTTTGAATTAGTTCCACGAAATAGTTAATTAATTCAGGAGTTTTTCTTATTTGGTATTTACAATTTAGAGATAATATAACTTTTTTGTCGTCGTGACATCGACACACTAATAATAAAGATGGCAATGGCAATAGATGCCTTATGTGTACCTATTTAAGAAGGGATTGATATAATTTAGTGACAATGTTTTTGATGAAGAAAAATAATAAGCTCTTCATTATTTCTTTTCTTTTGTTTTTGATTTTGTTATTTATAACTATGCTACGTTTGTTTGACCACATCAAATTGTGTTGAGGCTATATAAGGTGCAACGCATCTGCAATCTATTTGGCACACAAGGCATATTTATAAAGTTGGTTTGTTCAATCTTTCTGGGCTTATTAACCTTAATTTGTTTTTTTTTTTATTTTGTGATTTGTAGATTGTTTTGATTTCTTTACATATATGTCCACATTCTAGTTATATTGTGTACCCTCCTTAATTATTGAGTTGAATGTTAATTAACTTAAAATTTTTAGCCTCATTTTACTTTGTGTTCCAAATTTTTGGCCTCATTTTTTGTTGGAGAAGAGTGGAAAGTGGAATGGGAAAAAAAGTCTTTTGAGAAAAACACGTGGCACATGCATAGAAAGTGAAAATTGTTCAATTACTTAATTATTTTTAAATTAAATTGTTCCTTTTTTATGTGTCATGATGAGAATTATTAACTTTAACTTATCACAAAAGAAAATTGTTAACACCCGACTGAAAAAGAAAAAAAATAAAAAAGAAAGAATTATTAATTTTATGTCAAAATGATAGGAGACAACCATTCACCTCACAAATTAGTGGCGTATAGTGAAAGATATTCACATGAGTCATAAAGATATATTTGTTAAAAATGAAAATAAAAATGGAGGAGGAAGAATGAGTTGGCTGATGCATGCTCTGGTTCCCATGTGTCAACCGTATAGAAAATGCATTGCACAAAAAGAAAGATTGTACAGAAAACGAAAGCAACCTACGCAGCCACACGATTGTTAGCCGACGTTGTTTGA
The DNA here is from genome assembly GCA_948243855.1 of Flueggea neowawraea. Classification (NCBI taxonomy): domain Eukaryota; kingdom Viridiplantae; phylum Streptophyta; class Magnoliopsida; order Malpighiales; family Phyllanthaceae; genus Flueggea; species Flueggea neowawraea. Next base: position 3,707 of record CAODLS012578987.1, read on the forward strand.
GTGATTAAAATTTTCTTTCGAAATAATTATGTATTTAGCGCATAGCCATGAAAGAATTAAAATTCAATCCAAAATCACCAGAACTATGACACAACAACGATTACTCAAAATGACTTTACATACTTAAGACTACAACATCGAGAAAAGGGTCCTTGATTAAGCGTTATGCAACGTCAAATAAAAATGTACATAAAAATGTAAATACTCGAATTTTAATTTGGGCTTCGATTTAACACTCCGGCTGCTAGGCAAAGTAAAGTGTGAGCATACTAAAACAGACGACTAACATTTTTCAGTCTCTGCACACTTATGATGTCATTAACTCCAAAATATTGTTAAAATGGAAAACGAAAATACTTCTAGGCAAACAAGGAATATACCTACTTAATTGTACAATTCATACCGTTAATATGAGTAAACTGAAATGGATATGATTCAAGATTTACATCAAGTCCACCACTTTACTTGCAAGAACCAACTTTTTGTGAGTCTATTATTAGTCCAATTTCAATCTCAATCCTTCTCTTTAAGATGTGGTTGTCACTATCACTTCATCCATGTCGATGGTTGCTACATGTCCCAAATTTCTACTGCTCCAAACTCAACATGAGATCATTAAACTTTGTATCCACTTTTTCAGGCTAGGTTCAGATCCAATAGATGTCGCTGTTTAATTAATTCTCCCCTTCTTTAAGCAAAAATCTTTGGCACTTCTCGTTATGATCTTAATTTGACTAATGTTTATAGTGTTACACTTGTACAATTCTTATCAACTAAAGTCGCAATTTTTGCCAAGAATTTCACTTTTTAAAGAAACTACACACTCCAATATCTCCATACCATGAACCAAAACTAAGGTGGCGGCACTCAAGTATAAATTATTCTTTTATTTTTTCTAAAATGTCATATGTTTTGAATAGTTCACATCATTTTAGTCAATCACTTCCCCAAACTTGGTAACTTACTTCACAATATCAAACACTATAAATAGGACCTGGCATGTTCATTGGTCTTCAAACACACACACATAGACACACACAAATAAAAGAAAAACTCATAAACTCACATTTCCAGATCAAAAAACAAGGAAAGCCATAACCATGTGCGACGTTAGCAAAAGACGCATTTCTTTTACTATGATCATTTCTATTTTTCTTCTTAGCTCTCTCCTTGTAAGCAACAATATGTTTCTTGTCACAGAAGCAAGGGTTCTTAATAGTGATCGTTCAAGGCTTTATAGAAATGTTGTTGAAGAGATCGAAGCAATGAAGAAATCAGGGCCAAGTCCTGGTGTTGGGCACAAATTCAAGAAACTTAAAACTCTAGAACTTAAGAACTCTGGTCCTAGCCCTGGTGAGGGTCACAAGTATGTTACGGGTCACGGGCCATAACGAAAAAGAGAAAACAGTGTCTTTCTTTCTTTGTTTTTTTTTTTGTACAAGATTTCAGCATTAACTGTAACAACATTTGGATTAGGCCTTCTACGACAATCATAGGTTGTGAATATGCATCTCAGCCACAAGATGTTTTTTCTAATAAGTAGCCAAGTGGATGATTAATATCATTTTTCTGTACTATTTTTTGTTGCAACAGGAAAAAAATGTCCCATATGTAATTTTCCCGGTAATTCGAAAAAGAAAATTCTGAATCATTTTTATGAAGATATTTTAATTACTAGTGCAAAATGTGATCTTAAAGTGCATATGTCATCAGACTAGTTTCTTAATTCTGCTTAGACAGTAAAATTTCTTGTCGTTGTTTGTAAGTTAAAGTACTTATAAAGCAATAAACTATATATATCTCTCTTTTGTCAGATCACTTTCATCCTCTCTCACACGAAATACAGCATCTTATCCTCCTCGGACTCCAAATTAGGGATGTCAATAAGTCAAGCCACGCATGAGTGCATCGACTTCGTTTTGATAAGAGGTTATTCTTGTTCAATTTGATATGACAAATGAGTCAAATTTGAACCGTTCAAATTTAAACTTGAAAGCAAATATATGCAATATAGAGAGAGAGAGAAAAATTGAAAATTATAACCGTGCGTCCCGAATTTCATTCTCCAATTATATTTTCCATATATACATGCTTACTCCTCCAAGTTTCAATATTTTGTGGTATGGTCCTTCAACCTTAGTCAAGCAAGCACATGTGTTTTTTTTACTGTGTGTATTCTTTTTTTTTTTTTGTAGGCTTTTCACAGGTACTTATTATGTGCATCTTTTTTTTGGTTTTGTTTGCATTTTAATTTTATTTTCAACTTAAAAAAATACATAATGTATATAGAAACACGAAACCAAATACTTTGTTTCAGACATGCTGTACCCACTTCTTTTGAGTTTTTATTTTGTTATTATTTTATTTTCTAGTGTTTTTTTATTACATATACTGATTATGCACTTTTTTTTGGTTGATTTAGTTTTTATTTGTTTTCAACTGAAAAAATTCTTTAAATATGTAAAAAAACAAAGAAGAGAGCGTTCATTCAAAATAATAATAAAAAAACTGAAAGCAAAATAAAAACATAATGAAAATAGAAGAAATTACACTCAATGTCTTTTTTGGACATTTTTATTTCACATATGTAACATAAGGGATTATATTTTCTCTTATGCAATAGTTATGTTTTAAATTTCACAAATGCCACAATATTTATACTCCCATCTTTCACATTTCTTTCTCCATTTCTTGTTTTCAACAGTCATGTTTCCTGTCTCTTCTCTCTCTTGTCTCATACCCGACACCTTCCTCTTCGCCTCTAACTGCCGCATGATCTTTTAAGACGCGAGAAGAGAATCAACGCCAAAGAGAGAGAAGATTCGAGATGAGACAGAGACGTCAAAGAGAGAAAGAGTCGAGGCGAAAGATAAGGACAAAGAGCGAGAGTGACAGAAGTGAAAGGAGAAGGAGAAGAACTAGCAGTGGCACGACGACGGACTAGAAAAAGAGGGTGGATGCTCGGCGATGAAGGGAGGGGGAGAGAGAGCGACAACACGTTTTGTAAAGAAGACAATCTTTCACAACCTAAAACCCCAGTTGTAGCCCCATAAAGGAAATAGTTTTCTTTTTTAAAAAAAATTATTTGCAGTCCATAAATTTTGGTTGTACTCTTTTGTACCCATAATTTTATCCAATAATAAAGAAAAAATCAAAAATTTTTTAAATTTTATTTTGGCTTGTACTTATTTGTTGGTGTTTGTTCTCGTTTTATTCTCATTTTGTTGTTTGTACCCGTTTTGTACTTGTTTTCAATAGTCAAAAAGTGTGGTCATCATGCGGTTAACTTTTTTACGCGCGATCAATATGCGATCAAATTGAAGCATTTTTTAAAATCCTTTTCTCCGTATTTTCATTCCTTGCATATTTTGAAATGTTGTTACTTTTTGTGAATTTTACCTTTTTTATATATGTGCGTGCTTTTCTCCTGAAATAGAATAAAAATAAAATGAAAACCATTCCGTATGAAACCACTCAAGAGTGGTTAAAATTTTAAAAAAATGAAAACAAAAGTAAAACAATAAATCAAAAAAATCAAAAACAAATTGAAAACATAGTGCAATCATAATAGAAACGATCTATTGCAATCATAATAGAAACAACGTTTTGTAATTTCAAAAAAGTAGAGCCACGCATTTGTAATTTGAGAGTTGGGCTTGTATACTTTTTTTTTTCTTATTGTTAATATGTAATTAGCCCATATATCTATCACTCTAGTTAAATATATATAGAGGATTTATTTTCATTGAATAAATAGTGAACTTAAAAATTTACTTAATACACGAATTTAGCTTGTTTCCCACTCAAATTATCCGGTAGGCTTAGTTGTGACCAATTATCTGGTGCTCTTGTAAGTTTTGGTTCGCTAGATAATTTGTGTTGATGGATGTCTAGTAATGATGTTGCTTTGCCTTGTGTGATTGCAGGACAAAACATTGATCCAAATCATAAGATTGTGTTGGAATAACTCCCAAATACCATGTTGACTAGGAATATGACTGTGAAAGATGTGAATCCTACATAGTTTAGGTGTAAGCTGGGTAAGAGATCTTTCCCCTATAAATAGGAGTTGGATTTTGGTTATTTCATATTACAAATCCTAAGTTAATCTAAAAGTGTGTAATTTAGACTTTAGATTTGTGAGAGTGAGATGATTTTTATAATTTTGTCAGTTTAAAAGTTATAATATTTTAGTGGAGTCATGAACATAGGTCTGCTGAGAGATCAAAGTACATACATTAAAAATTTCTTGCGTTCTTTTTTTCTTTGTTATTTATTTTCTCATGTAGCTGTGATTATATTTTTGCGTCCAAACAAGTAGCATCAGAACGAAGGGCTTAGTTCCAATGAGGAGAATAGAGGAAGCTTAAAGAAGAGCTATGGAGAATTTTTCGAATACGACATTGAAATATGAGGTTCCATTGTTTGATAGAAAAGCAATTTTACACTATGAAATTGCATGATTCAGGATATTATCTAATACAACAGAGTATTGATATTGCATTAAACGATGGGAATCCTGATGGCACCAAAGATGCAGATTGGAGCACCATCAAGAGGAAATTTGTCAAAACTACCAAGTTAGTCCTTGCTTCCCAAAATAAAATTATTGTGTTGAAAAAGGCATTTCCTAAGGTGCTATGCAAAAAAATGGAGAGCACTTTCACATCAAAGTCGTTGACTAACATGTTGTGTCTGAAGATAGATATGTACTCATTGAGAATGGACGAGGGAAGTCATGTTCATGACCACATTAATAATTTTAATCAACTAGCTTGTCAACTATTGAATTTGAGTGAGAAAATTCAAAAAGAAGAGCGATTAATGTTATTGTTAGTATGATTGCGTAAATCTTTCAAGTCATTGGTACAAACGATGTTAATAGGGAAAAGCACTTTGTTGTTGAATGATAAGCTAACAAACTTGAATGAAAATGAGAGGATGATGAGAGAAGAATGTAGTGGTCCTCAATTACTCATAATTGTACAAAGGATTTTTTAAAGACTTTATTTTAAATTGACGATTCTTAAGCAATAGTATTTTTAAATTGAAATATTTGAGTTGTTTTTTAGTGTTATTACTCCACCACTTATCTACACCAAAGGAATCAGAGCACTTTTTATTACAAAATGAGATCTACAAAAATAATTACCATCAGTTCTCTATAATCGAGAAATGGCTTTTGAGTATTATTTCTCATTTTCTTCACCAACTACTCATTTTCAAAAGGCAATGTTTCAGGTTGTGGCTGATTTTGCACCTTAGAAACATCAACTTTGCAGACGATGAGGAGCCTAATTTTCAATCAGGTTGGCTTTCTCAATGTGTTCATGTTGAAAAACCGAGTCCGCTCATGAAGTCAATGAATGGAACAAGGTCTGTTGGTTATAAGGTTAATTGACAAATCCAATCAACGAGTAATTAGTTGCGGGCTTCTCAATTAGGCCGGACAAATCCAATTAATTTAGAAGCCCAATATGAAGCCCAAAAGTCCAAATATGAAAGATAGATACAAGAGATCTAGAATTTTCTCTTTTGGTTCCTTCATTTTTTGTCATAAATGTTATGGATATGCATGAATAAAAAAATGTAAGAAAAGAAAATAAAAATAAGGAGGAGACAAATAAGAAAGAGAAGGAAAGAAAACGTGGTTTTTTCACTTCTTTTTTCCCTCCATTTTTCTTACGTCTCTCTCATCTCTCTCACTCTCTCATTTTCACGTTGAAATACAAGGAAGAAAAAAGGAAGTTTAGTCTTTCTAATCAATCCCGGTCCTTGGTTGATACTTAGACTGCGCAAATATTAGTTGTTTCTGTCTTGAGAGACTTTAGTTCAACTAGAGACTTGCATCGGTCTTAGACTTCCGTTGTACTTGCTGAAAAAGAGGTAGGTACTACTTATTTAACTGTTTCTATAGTGAATTTGTATACCTTTTGTTCACAATCTTTGTAGCCTAATTTTGTTACAACTATGTTATTGATCTTGATTGTATTGCAATTAATGTTTGCAGGATGTACTTAAAATGGATCAAAAGACTAGCCAAAAGACGAAATGGATTGGAGCCGAGCTACATAGAATTGTTGATAAAAAAAATGTTTATCAGGTTGGTAATATGCTTAACAGAACATTTCATATATCCATACAGTTCATCTACTCATGCCTAATATTTCTTGATTCACAGTCTTAAATAATTAAAATTAAATTGTTCAACCTTTTGCCGAAACTTGAAATTTGTGTCGCAATTTATGCTTCTTTTTGCCCTTTTCTTTAACTGTCAAGCTATCTGTATGTTGAATATGAAAAAAGCAATAATATTTTTACATGTTAGTTTCTACAGTTCATTATTCTTCTATCCTTTTCCGATTAAAGGGTTTACATGTTAGTCTCTACAGTTCATTAGTTTCCGAGTTAAGCCATAGAACGTGTCATCCTTTTGTATTTCGATCTTTATTTTATTAACAATAATGTAATTCTTATTTGGTTCTGAAATTTTCATTTCATCCATATATGTGAGTAGTTAATGGAGATTGTCTGTTGCTGAATTATTTGGTTGTTGCATGAATTTTTGTCGAAGTTCTTGTTTCATTGCAGTTTATGCGGATTGATTTATTGGAAAATTTCCAGTTTCATTCCTTCTTCAGATCTGTTTGCAAATTACAAAAATTCCAGTTTGTGCCTGCCTTTTTTTATCATAAAATTACACACTATTTGTATTAATAAAATTTAGAATCCTAAACAAGATGCTTGTGGTTTTGGTCACTTTTTCTGGCAAGTCCATTTTCCACACAGTTGTGTTACCTAACAATTTATGAAAAAATTTCTAGTATCTTAATCTTAAATGGAGTATCCTTTTTTTTTTGGCCAGAAATGGACTATCTTTATTCTTGTATTGTATTGCTTTTGTGTACATGTATGCTACCTCTTCACTTTTATATTCAATCATTAAATAATTTTATCAATTTTAAAAAATTAATTATTTAATTTTAACTTAATTAAAATTTAAATTAATTAAATAATTTTATCAATTTGAAGTTAAAAATTATTATTTTAATTAAATATTGTTGCATACCTATTTAATTGAGATGGAACTAAGGGACCATACACATACAGTGGTATGGCGGAGGATTGCAAAGACGAATAATTTTTTTTTTTAATTTGAATGATACTTGCTGTAAATATAGTTGAATGACAATGAAATGGGAACAGTAAATTTGCATTTGTCCTCTTTTTATAGGACAGCAAGTGACTTTTTTCAAGAATTATTTTTTTATATTTTTATTTTTTATTCTTAAATTTTCTATTTTAAATATTTATGCACGGTATTATTTATTTTTTTTGTTACTCATTTTTTGTTATATATTTTTTAAATTTTTTTATACAACTGCTATTTTTTTAATTAGGAATGCTAAATTTTTACAACAACATTTTTTAGCATATTATATAAAGTACGACATTATTTTTTTAAATTATGTATATGAAAGTTATTTTTTTATAACATAATTTAATGTTTTTTTCTTACCATAAAAATATAAATTATGTAATACGCTCATGTCAAATATCAATCCAATTGAAATAATAATTTAAATTAATTTTTATTATTAATTTTATCATGTAGATGGACGAATATAAATGTATATTTAAATAAAATTATTCAAATTTTTAATATAAACATCTGTTACATGCAACACGCATGTACAGAAAACTAGTTGATTAAAGAGAACCAAAACTTACAAATTGAAAGCATCAAGTATCGATTAACAAAAAATAATTAGAAAATAATTAAATATGGATCGAGCCTACCTTGATATGCGTAGCAAAACATGTTTGATAGGATGTTAAAGAGACAAGTTGTTGCTAGTCACCACGAATACGACAGGAACGTGGAGTGTATCAGTAATCCAAGAACCATTAGAAGAATCTCTGCAGGATGTCCTACCGTGAACAAAGAAGAAAAATATCTCATTTTCTTCCTTCAACGCCGACGACAAGAGAAAGGGTGAGGGAGAAGGAGTTGTATTTTTTTTTTTCTATTCTATAACTTTTGTATCTGAAGGTGTTGTATGCTAATCCAACCTACTAATGGTATAATGAATGATTAGAGTTACTAACCTCGATACACAGTAGAAATGAGCAGCAAAAACGGGAACTGATTGCTTGCTAGTCTCGGGAGCAAACCACATTTGTGTTATTGATGAAAGTGCTCGATTCATTCGCCGCTTAGATGTCACGCGTCGATCTATGTAGAATTCAGTGGAGAGTAAGAAGAACAATTTCTTCTGCATTTGGGTGCATAAAGGTGTTGGCCCCCTTTTTCTCTCTCTATAGAGAGAGGTTTTTCTTTTTGTAATGGCTTTTACAAAATTCTATAGGTGGGTTAACCCTTTGTAGAGTTTAATTAACACTTTATATACTAGTGTTGTATGGGCCTCCAACAATATATAGTGAGCTCACTCATCCACTACTCAATTGGACTTGTTAAATTGGACTCAGTCCATGATCTTAATTTACATCTTGACCGATCAGATTTGGTTCAACCGTCATAAGCGAACCTCTTTTCCAACAATATCAATTAGGGTTTTTCAATTAGTCTTTTATACCAACTGAGTTTGGACTTTCCTAAACCAATTTGGAACCCATATTCTAACCCAACGAGGAATGGGTTAGAAAAAACCGATTTTGTTGACCAATCTAATTTAATATGTTTATTTACATGGTACGCTTAAAAACAAAAAAAAATTGACTCCGTATGAAAAAATAATTTTTATTTATTCCATATGGAGTAAAGTATCTTTTTGTATGGAGGGTACAGACCATCACATGGAATGCTTTTTTATTTTTTTTCAATTTAAACCTTTATGTTTTGTCTTTTTGCTAGTATAGTCCTTTATTTTATTATTTTTTCACTTAATTACTTTTCAGGTTTAAATTACTTTTAAAATCTGGATTTTTCTTATTCTTCTTACTTTTTTGCTTATTTCTTATTTTTATTTTGTGTTCGGACCGATTTGATTTTGTATGTTTTCAGTTTTGAATGTTAGTTAAAATGTTTTTAAAAGGTTTATTTAAGATTTATATTTTCTACTTAAGTTTTTTTTCCCTTGAATTTACTTCTAAAATTTGGTTTTTTTTTTAATTTTTTATTATTTTTATTTTGTGTTTGGACCGACTTCATTTTGTATATTTTCAGTCTTGAAAGTTAGTTAAAAGGTTTTTAAAAGGCTTAATTAAGATTTTTAAAATGTTTACTAAGGTTTATATTTTCTATTTAAGGTTAATTTTGAATGTTAGTTAAAAGGTTTTTCTAAAATTTTCAAAAAGTTTATTTAAGGTTTATATTTTCTATTTAAGGTTTATATTTTCTATTTAAGGTTTTGTTAAGGTTTATATTTTATATTTAAGGTTTATTAAAGTTTTTTTATTTCATTTTCAATTAGTCTTTTTCCTCCATATTAAAATAAACAAAAAGACAAGATGATTAAAAAAACTAATAGAATAATTTAAAACTAAAAATAAACCAAATAAATTATAAAAAAAATGGGAAGAAAAACAAGATGAAAATAAAGTAAAACAAAAAAAGAAAACAAATTAGATGAGAAAAAAATTAATCTAAGTGAAAAAAGTCAAAAAAGAACTAAAATGAAGAGAATAAAAAAGAACAGGGACTAAATCTTAAAAAAACAAATAAAAATTCTAATTTCCATATGGAAAAGCTAATTTTCAGATGGAAAAAAGATGATTGGCTATGGAAAGAGGAAAAAGTAAAATTGAGATTTTTTTGTAATTAATTTTACAAACATGGTTATTTTGTAAGTGGCCCAATTTAATACTTAACCAATTCGGGTTCACCCATAAAGCCAACCTATTAGGTGTGCAACACCCACGTTTATAAACTCAAAACCCATCACTCACTTATCCGATGTGAGAATTTATCACATTCAGTATGGACAGACTTGTTATCTAACATAAATTAAAAATAATATTTTAGTTATTTACTATTTGAAATTGTTCGAAGCTATTGCCTTCTTTTTTTTCCTGATAAAATGTAAAGAAGTATATTTAAGACTCTGTAGTGTGGTTTATTCAAAAGTTAAATAATATATTCGTGATTATGATCAAGTTGTAATGATGACACAACTAATCTCAACATTTTGAGATTTTTCAATAGAACTTTCAAATATTCAAAATAAATTATTTAATTTAATATAATTCAAATTATTATTATTATAGTTATCTTTTAAGATTAAAAATAATTTACGGAAGTAATCAGAATTACTCATAGTATTAGATAAAAATAAATAAGACAATGCTTTGAAACTAAATTAAAAATTTGATAATCTATTAGAATGAATCTCTATTGAACAAGTCAAGCACAACATTTTGTGACTTCGAGTTATCTAAGAAGTATGAAGGTTGCCAAACTTCGTGTAAAAGGTAATGCCTGCGTCCTCTCACCGAACGCTCCTCGCTATATTCCATGTTTATAAACCTCAGACTCACTTTCATCGCATTTTCCTTTATGGAATCCCATGATACCTTTATTGCATAGCCATCTCGGTCTTAATTAGAATCCTAGGCAAGATAATATTTTGAGTCCCTTTGATATAACATTTGTTTTTTTTAAAAAATACATATATTGAAACAAATGAAGACGATACCTCAATTTTTTGTTATTAGAAATCGTAAAATACTTTATAATTGAATAAATTTAACAATGTTACAAAAAAATTAATATGATAAAAGTATATTAATACTATTTAGATATTTTTTTACCTTTCGTAGTATGCAAAATTATTAATTAAATTTATATATTCAATATCCTTCAATATTATTTTTATTTATTAAGAAATTGCAGAATCCAAATAAATCATCAAATGGTCATTATGTTATAAAAAAACCACTTAATTTGTGTTAAGATTATTAAATTAAGTGCTTTGTTATTAACTTTAAAAAGAAAAAGAAAATAAGTAACCAACTTTACAAAGCCGGTGAATTAAACGACTTAAAGGCCTTACATTAGATTGAACATGCGGAGTTTTAAGAGATAACATCTGCCAAGTTATAATGCGGATCTGACAATCAAATTATGAGACAATATCTCTTTGTCAACATATTATGACAAAAAAACTAATGAAAGCCTAAAAATCTAGATATAAATTTAGTGCCTAATGATTTTTTAACATATTACTTAATATATAATATTTTAAATTAATACTTGTGGGGCCCCCGAATTCAAGGGCCTTAGGTAAGCAGCCTGGCTCGCTTATATACAAAGGCGGCCCTGCCTCGTTATGGGTGGTTACCTTGTCTAATTGAGATAAGTGAGGAAAGTTCTTTTTAGTGAGAAATTTTATTTCCTAGCTATTGAAGCAGAAATTTGAAATGTCTATAAACAATGTTGTGGCAACCATAAATTGAACTTGAAATACGCCATGTTTGAGTTAAAATCGAGTTGAAATTTAAATAAATCTATAACAAGTTAGTCTCGAACTCATTCAATTTTAAATGAGACAAGTTCAAACATAAAATACAGGTCGAGTCCAACTTGAGCTCGAAGTAAAGATTTTTTTAATGAGTCAAGTTTTAACAATCCAAAACTCAATTGATCAGCATGATCACACTCCTACTCAAAATAAATTACCATAAAAATGTGTATTTCATCCTTGTAGGGAAGATTGCCACTAATTTTAAAATTACTCATAACACTATACTTACTCAAAGTAGGATCATTGAATTCTTTTCTTAGCTTAAAGAAGAGCACATCTAATAGGCATATTGGTTAAAGAACAACTTAAATAGTCAAACATCGCCATTAATTAAAACATCGCCATTAGTGAGGAGGCCCATATTGCACTAGAATGACTTTCATACAATCTTGAAATTGACTTTACACCAATTAGCATTTGTGGATGATGGATCATCACTAGTTTATAAATGGCCTAAGATAATTACACTTGCTCAATGGAGGATTCTCAACACACCTTTGCAACTCAAGTAAAGCTGGAAAACTTATTGGCATAGTGGGCAAAGGACAATTCAAATATTCAGTTACCGTGTTAAACCATTGAGTCAAGAAGAATTTTCATACGATATTAAAAAATAGGCTCTGCTCCAAAAGACACCTTATGGGGGAGAATTTCCATATACCTATAAGCACATCATGTCCTCTCTCATCAGATTCCATGCTTAGTGGATTCTAGATTTCAAATGAGGGAGTGGTGGTCAGGATTGTCCATAAAAATGATTTCTTGGTTGATATCTG
>CAODLS012579889.1:0-11742 GCA_948243855.1 Flueggea neowawraea
AACAATTAAAAATCAAAATCCTGACCTGAGAAGCAGCTGTACCGACAAGAGAAGGCATTAGTCCTCCGTATAACCGTTCCCACCCCTCGTGCTTTACAACCTGCCCATCGATATCAACATTTAAGCAAAAAACACACCAAACCACTGATTTAGCTCAATTTTAACATCAAAAAACAAGAAATCCAGTATTAGCATGTAAGGAACCTGACACATTTGTCCTATAGTTCCGAGCTTACTCTTCTCCTTCTTCGGATCACGCTCGGTTTGTTGCCGTGTATTTACCTACACAAGTAAGTCAACACACGTAAAACTAATAAAAAAATAAGCGTAAAGTAGACGAATTCAAAGATCTAAACCCGTACAGTTTGGAGAGGAAATGTGATGAGCTGAGCGATGATCCCTCTGCCAGCTCCGGCGAGTCCATTGATCAAGGCGTCTGACATGTTTTTCCCTTTTCTCGGGAAAATAAATCGTTAGAAGGTATAATTACTTACTTTCCCGGGAAAATGGAGGAAGAAAAAGAAAATAAAAAAGGACTACTAATAGACATACTGGTGATGGTGGCGGTGGGCATCGAGAGAAGAGGAGGAGGAGGCCATCATTTTTCTGTCTATTTTTTCTGCTTGCTTGCGGTTCCGTTGTTCCGTTCGAGAAAACTACAAATGAGGGTAAAAATATTATTTTATTTTTATTTGTGTATTAATTTTTATAAAATATATATATTAAAAGAATATTAAAAAATAAATATTTTATTAACAAAATAAATAATATTTAAAAATAAATAATAATGATTTAATTTTATTAAAAAATTATAATTTTAAAAAAATACTAATTAATTTATTAATAAAATATTAAAAAAATAATGTAAATTGTAATAAAAATAAAATTTAAAAATAAATAATAAAATAAAATATTATATTTTAAAAAAAAAAGTATGGTTAGATGTGCTTAAAACGTGAAATAACGTGCAAGTTCGTTGCTTAGAAATTTGTGATTTTACTCTTTTGTCCTCTTTGGCCATCATTCTTCGATTTGCTAAATGGCGCACCTGTCCTTTTCAGGTCCATGTTTTGAAAAGTCCCAAATCCCTCCGCGGCCCCCCCATCAAATAAGAGGATAAAAATTCAGAATAATTACGAGGGCTCGTTTATTTGCATTATATTCTATTTGCATTTTATTTTTGCACGTAGGATGATGTCTTTTTGGTTTTTTAATATTTATTTAATTTTTGTATTCTATAAAGCCAAACTTATGCTTATTTTCTTCTAATTTTATAGATATTAATTACTTTAACGGAAACAAAAATAATATTTTTTATAATTGATGTTATTTAATTCTATAATTTTTTTTATTAGATCGGTGTATTTTTTCAAAAAATAAGAGCTAAAAATTATTCTCTCCTTTTCACATAGAATGTGTCACGACCCGAAATCAGACTATGATCGGTGTACGAAATAAACCATCTAAAGAAGTCCGGTTGATCTCGCACAAGCCTTGGAGTTCAGATATTCTAACCAGACTATTCAATTAATAAAAATATTTATTAAATCATTAAAGATAAATAATAAAAATAATTTATAATTTAATATATATATAAGAAAATATATATACATATATACAAATATGTATAAGTATAAAAAAAGGAAAGTGTAATATCATAAGTCAAAATACAAAATATAAAACCTATAACCCAACAGTAATTGGTATGGAACTCTACTATAAAATATACAGAACTTGACAAAAAGGGCACTCACTATCAAATGAATGTCTCACTGAGTAACAAGAGCTGAACAGGTACTGAAAGCTAAAAGTGTACCTGAAAATATTAGAGGGAGTGGAGTGAAATAAATCTCAGTGAATGACGACACATAAACTGTTTTGAAGATAGTTCAAAAATACTGCAAACGTATAGATATAATGTAATATACAAACTACTAATAATACTATTCTTGAAAATATTTTTAAATCATTTCAAATAAAGCAGACAACATACAATCAAACAATATTATGATAATATATATATATATATAATATAGCAGTATCCGATAATAAGATTATGATCAGACCTCGAATGATACGTGGATCATCGTTACTAAAAATAAATCATGTTACATTTGTTAGCTAGACACATAGTTACTATCTACGCTGGTAACTGGACTTCACCATGGTATACCACAGACTAAGCTTATTTCCGTAGCACAAGTGTCCCGAATCAGAAGATATTTAAATAATATTTTATAACAGACAAGCATACAAAGCAAAATTATTTTACAAAAATATATATTTAATATTTATTTAAATATATATCAAAGTTCAAAAAATAAAATACTGAATAGTATTTATCACAGGAATCATATTATTATTTTACTAAATAATTATTAGTCAAATTACAAATAAGGTTCAGATACAGCAAAAATGATAATATTGTGAAGACGCAGTCTTTATGTTTAAACCACATGTCACTCACCTGAAGTCCAAAAGCTAAACCAATCACGCACCACTAGTAGTGGGTTGGTCTTGATGACAAGAACATGAAGCTGAAACAAATATAATTCAGAAGAAATATGATATTGGTATTGTGGTGGTACCAAATGTATGAAATGTTAATATAAATGCAAATATTCATTCAATGTCGGAAAACCTATTTTGATCAAAGATCTATAGCTCTAGTCTCGAAAATCAAAATTTACGTAAAGTTACAATTAAAAACTCGACTTTTGTAAAATTATATTTTAGTCCCTAACATCTAAAAAAAATATAAATTAGTCCTTAACTTTTTAGAATTTATTGATTAGTCCCCTAAGGATTTTAAAATTATTAATCAATGCTCTTATTTTTTAAAATTACAAATCTAATCTTAAGTTTTTAAAAATTACAAAATTTGACCTCCAATTTATTAAAATTACATATTAGACCCTATCAAATATCCATTCAGTATCTCATAATTTCAATTTTGGTCCTTTTTATTTATAAACCACACCAAATGGTCCCAATTCTCTAATTCAATCGGGATTTCAAAATTTCAATACATTCTCACTGTTTTAATCCATTCCCACAACTCTAATCCACTCAAATTCGTCCCAGAAACCTTAATCTATCTTCGGTTTAATCCAAAATCAATTCAACCTGTCCAAAAAAAAAAATCCCTACAACATTCGGTTCATCAACCCAATTTCACCACAACCATCCAACCACCCTTTTCGGCTTACTTTCATACTCTTCGACTAAAATCAACCAAAACCCAACAGAAAACCAGTCCAAAATCCATCTATAAAAGCTTGGGTTCCGACATCAACTCACCCGAAACCCATTAAAAAAATCAACAAAACCAAACGAAAATAAAACAAGAAATAAGAGAACCAACCACTTAAATTTAAGTCTCACCTTGATTGATGGAAAGAAGAAGAAGAAACGAAAGAGAGATAGAGAGAGTTGAAGAGAAATCAAGTTTTGGTATTATGGGTTTTTGAAACAGTGAAGAACGAAAAATAAAGAAGAAGAAAGTGAGTGAGTGGAGGTTATCAGATTTCTGCTTAAAAAGAAAAGTGCAAAACGCACCGTTTGGTGCCTGGGCAATGTACAAAACGCATCACTTCACTAACTCTCTTCTCTTCTTTATTTTTTTCCAAAACGGCAGAACCTCTAATCAAAACAATACATTTATTTCTTTCTTTCTTTCTTTCAAAACGGCAACTTCATTTGATTTTCATTCATTTTTTATTTATTTTTCCAATTACAATAAATTTCATCAACAATAAAATAAATAATAATAATAATTTAACACTCCAAAAACATTATTAATTATTTAATTAATACTTTAAAATTTAAAATTAAACCTTAAAAAATAAATAATTAGTTAAAAAATTCTATAAAAATTTATCGAAATATTTAATTGGAAAAACAAGGTATTACAGAATGTTTTTTAAGGTTGTAGCATATATATTAATAAAATGATTGGAGTACATTAACAATGGTACTAATTTACTAAATTATCCCTATTATTGACTCCTCAAAAAATATAAATTATTTATTGTAAGTTATTAACTATAAGGATATATTAGAAAAATTATGCTCAAAATTTATTATTTTGTAAAATGTCACTTATTTTAACAAAAAAAATTTCTATAAAACACTTTTTGTGAAAAAGGAGGGAGTAATATTTACCAAATTCAACAATTAAATTAACTACGGATAGTATTGTAGTTTTGTCAATAATTAGCAAAATAATTTTTTTTTTATAATTTAGAACATTGAAAATAAAAAAATATATCATGATATTGTTGAGAGGGGAGGACGACTTACACATGTAATATGATATTTTTGAGGAAATTATCTAATGAGTCCACTTTTCCCATTTTTCCCATTCTGTTTTTTTCGTATCTCACAGTCTATTAAAATTTCTAAAATGTTAAAAGTTGAATTACAATTTATAAAATACCTAAATATATATAGTTATCTCCCTACATCCTCTCTCTCTCTTCTCCCTCTTCTACGCATGCTTCCTCCTCTCCTGTCATCTGTTTCAACTTCTCTCTTATTTCCCCTGCACCTCTGCCATGTGATCTCTTTCTCTCATTGTTCCTCCTTCCCATCCATGTCCTCGTCCGCCTTTTCTCTTATTTTCTTTTTTTTCTACCTCATATACTTCTTCTTTTTGTTGTTCCACGTTTGATGATGGAGATTGTTTGTGGTGGGAAGCTATTCTGGCCGCCTAGAGTGGCTAACGCTAGCAGAGAGAACACGACATATGATAGACTCGTGAGTTGGTTAATAGTTAAAGCCGGAAAAGGGGACAAAGAAAGTGACGATGTCGGATATGGGAGACGGTTACGTGGGCACGATCCAAGACGCTGTGAGGATCAGGAAGGCTCGAGAAGCAACGAGAAGCTGAGCGCCGCAAAATTCATACTTCTCGGGTATGAGTCTTTTCTTTCTCAAATTAGGGTTTTGGTTTTAATCGATTTTGTTTCATCATGGCTTATCCTTATGATACTTGTCCATATGCGGCTCCGGAAGATCAAAGAAAGAAAAAGTAAGATGGAATTCTACTTTCATTTCTCTGTGCTATTTTTGTATGCATAAAGTTTACATAATTATGACTAATACTTCATTTCACATGACTACAAGTGAAAATTGATAAGATCTCTCTCTTTTTGAAGTGAAAACAATGGCCACATGTTCCATTTACTGTAACACAATTTGTGTGTGAACTAGATTGATTTACTCTTCTTGCCATTTACAAAAAAAATTGACATAGAGAGTTGGATTAAAGTTCTGTTTCATTTTATTGGAGGAAAGCACTGAAAAGAAATTGGAAGAGAATATTTGATCGTGGCTCAAGCTACTATGGTAATTCTTTTGTGGTAAATGACCTCGATGAGAATAGGAGTCATGCATGCATTTTATTTTTCACTCCCAATGCCATACTTGTTGCCACTAATAACTTTTCTCCACCTAACAAGATTGGAGAAGGTGGCTTTGGGTCAGTTTATAAGGTTGCTTAACTCTATACAATATCTCAAAACTGAATGATTTTCAAGGCCTTATTTTTGTTCTTCTAGTTTTTATCTGTTTTGCATTTGAAATTTTTGTTGCTATTGATCATTTAAAGCTAACTTCTAAATTTGGTTGCGCTTACTTACAGGGTCAGTTTGCTAATGGAAGGGAGGTTGCTGTCAAAAAATTATCCAAAATTTTCGGCGAAGGAATAAAAGAGATTAAAAATGAATTGCTATTGATTGCAAAACTTCAATGGTGGAATCTTGTGAAAATTATTGGTTGCTGCACCTAGAGAGAAGAACCCATACTAGTTTATCAATGGTTACCAAACAAAAGCTTGGATTCCGTTCTTTTTGGTAGGTCGTTTACTTATTTTTAGCCATGTCCTTAATTTGTTAATGATTATGATTATTGCACAACGATGAAAAATAAGTTTCATATTTCCTTCATTTAACACGAACTCATTGCAGGTGAAACAAGAAAGACACTTTTGGATTGGATTAAGCATTTTGGCTTTTGTGCTGGCCGTATTGCGGATTTATAGGAAGTTTTACAGAAGAAGATTTACACAGTGGAGAGCAGAAGACCTTGGAAGTGATATACCGCAATAAGAAGATATTAAATTGGTTTTGTAAACCTTTTGTTTTGTACTCATTTTGTACAATTGACCAAATAAATTTAAAAATTTTGTGAGATGTACTCATTTTGTACTCACTTTTTTGTAGGCATTTGTTGGTGATGTATTCATTTTGTACTCATTTTTTAGTGGTCAAAAGGATCATTCAGTACTTATTTTTGTATGCATTTGTTCATTATACTTGGTTTGTTTTCGCTTTGTACTCGTTTGTATTCGATTTGCACTCGTTTTGTTCTCACTTTGTTCTCGTTTATACTCGGTTTGTTTCGTTTTGTACTTGTTTTACTCGTTTTGTACTCATTTTCGTATCTGAAATAATGAGAACATTTGTTCTCGTGTTGTAGTCATTTTCATATCTAAAAAAATGAGACCAGTTTGTTCTTGTTTTGTACTCATCTTTTGTATCTAGAATAACAAATTATTCTTGTTTTGTACTCATTTTTCGTATTTGAAAAAAAGAGAATAATTTGTTCTCGTTTTAAACTCATTTTGCAGTGTGGTCAAACTCTCTGATGCATGGTCAATTTTATGACGTGTGGTCAACGCACGGTCGAACTTCTGAAGTCAGACAAAATGTAGTTAAAAAGTCAAAATTAGGCATTTTTTGAAACTGCATTAAAATGATGGATATTTTTGTAGACATTTTGAATACTCTTGCATTTTAGAAATTTAAATTGTTTTTAGAATTTTTTTGTGCCGATATTTTTTGAGACATTTATATCATAGGTGATTAAAGTAATATGAGATTTAGATTGTAAAATATTTGATAGATTTGCATAATGAAAAGTTTACTAGACAAAAACTAAATACCAAATAACTCGGTTCTTTTTTTTTTACTGCAAAAAAACTCAGTTCTTGACATTTAAAAGAAAATCTCACTAATAAACTGGACTAACACAAATATAATATGAACATTTTTTGGATTGAAAGATTGAACGAAGCAATCGTCGACATACTATAATTTGGGACGAAAAAAATGTTTAATCGTCCGGATTGTATTGGTGGCCGTTAATTCCCCACGTACTATTCAACCGCTCATTGAATGCTTATTTGTGCTGCCTTCTTTAATTTCATGATTGATATGTTTACCAACGATTGTCCCCATTAATTATTCGACGCATGGTTGGGAACGCTTGATTTGTGAGGCTTTAAGCCCGTTCATAATAGCCGGCCGATGATGGCCCAAAATAATCCGATGAGGACATAATAGTCATTTCGGAAAAAATATCCAAAACGAAACCTCGGTACTTCCGGCGGACGTTAGCCACCATCGATGGCGACATCTCGGCCGCTGCCTCCGAAGCCACTTGATCTCGATCTCACGATAATCTCCGCCAAACGCCTAAAGAATGTCAACTGGAAAACCGGCGATCTCAAACCCTACGCCGTCTTCTGGGTGGACCTGGACCGGAGGCTCACTATGACTCCTACCTAGCCCTAGAGATCTTCCTCTCCAAGCCCAGCGAAACCCCCAAGCCCCTCGTCGGCACCCTCCGAGTCGCGTTGAAGGATTTACCCGAACCCGATGACTGGTCTCGGATCCGAACCTACGAGCTAACCCGTCCATCAGGTCGTCCGCAAGGTAAGATCAGGATAAAGCTGTGTGTGCGTGGAAGGCCCCTGCCACCTCCTCAAGATTACCATATTGCCCCTCCACAAAGCTATTATTACAGCTCTGCCCCTATGCCGCCGCCACAGCCGCGTGACTACCGGTACGCTACGGTGCCTCCTCTTCCATCACCTTCTCAGCCTGTGATTCCTCCGCCGAAGCAACCGTACGGATCTTACCACGAAGCGTATAGTTCTTCTCCTCCTCCGCTGTACTACACGGGGTATTATTCTTCTGCTCCGCCACCGCCAATACCTCCGAGGCCTTTCTTTGATCGACCAGGCGGGTACGGAGGGCCGTCTGCGCCAGTTGATTATACGCCGTACGATCAGAGGCAGAAAGGAAGTGGAGGGAAGATGTGGTTCGGGACGGGAATGGCAGTGGGAGACTGGCATTGGAGGAAGGATTGAAGTACGAGGAAGAGAACATTGCACAGAAGGTTGAGAGTGACATTGCACGCGATGATTACAGTGATTATCGTGCTGATTACTGATAACGATTGAATTGTGGTTTGTTGCCTGTTGAATGCTGAAGATGAGATTCGTGAGTATACAAATTATGTGTATATAATCTAATGGTGAATTTGGGTTTTAAACATTATGAACGAGTTCATGTTTGATCGTTACGTTTCAATGAAATAAATGCTTGTTTTTATTTCTTCTTGGTTCAACCTATGTTGTGTTGGCTTGTTACAGTGAGTTGAGCGAGTCTTTTTTATTAAATTTACAGGGTTGGATTGTTGGTGTTCTTGGTGTGTTTTGACTTTTAGTGAGTCCATTTAGCTTCATTTATGGTCTTGTTTGTAATGCATTTGATTAGTTTGTGCGAGTGGAGGTTATAAATGAGATGGTAATGTGTTTTGTTAATTGTTAAATATTTGTTGCAATCATAAATCCGTGGTGGAGAGCTGCGATTTGTAGTCTGCTTAAAGGACAATTCTGGTGCTGCTTTGGTCCAAGGATCTCCTTTGATGACTGGTTTATGGTATCTAATTAGCGTGCAGCGCAAACGGCATAAATGAATCGTGATTCTTGTGTCCCTTGGATAACACTTTTCGCCATCTCTGTCTAGTCTTCTGTTGCCTGTTGAGCCAAGAATTCTTCTCATCTTTGCCGGCAGTGTTCCTGCTGGTATAAATTTTCTGAACTTTGTTTCTAGTGTTTTCTATATTATTTACCTTAGTTTATCCTTATGTTGGCTCCTCTTTTATTGCTCTCTTTAATGGAGTGTGTTCTCTCTTATGGGAACTTTAGAGTTCTCCTTCATGGATTATTTTGGAGTATTTGGTAGATCTGTGGAGTTTGTTTCCCCTTATTTTGAAGCATATAGTTTTTATTTGATTTGATGCCTTAAATAAGTGAAGACGTTGTTGATCTTGTTCGGTTGTTCCTCCTTTGCTTCTGTGCCTGGAGGAAGGAATTTGATGAGCTGTTTTGGTTCTTTACGAAGTCCTTGTCATGGTACTTTCTACAGCTCGTGTGGTTGTCGATCTGTACGGGCCAAAGTTTCGACGCCTTGGAAGGAAGATTTGGGAGTGGCATCTGAGTGTCCCTGTGTTGCTGGGTTCACTGGTGTGGTAATTACGCGGTTCATGAACATAACTTTGTCATTTATTCCGCACGATCCTCTTTAGTTTATTATAGAAATATTTTTTAATATTTTATTCGTACATGCGTTAATTTTCAGATTCACAGATATGTATTTTTTATTCCATATGGATTGAATATTCTGTACGGATAGACTATATTGTTTATATGTTATTTTTTATTTATATATTGTTATATATTACTAATATCTTTTTTATATGTGTTTTATATGTTCAAAATAATAAATAAATAAATTTAAATTTTTATATGTTATTGATTTATTGTTGGTATTTTGTTTATATGTTGTTTTATATAAACGTTGTTTATATGTTATATATATATTGTTTACATGTTAACAACAATAAATAAATAAATTTGTAATTTATATGTTATTAATTTATTATTTATATATTACTGATAATTTGTTTAGACATATAAACAACATATAAACACATATCAATAATATATAAAAAATATTTAAGTTTTTTCTAAAAATATTTAAACAAGTTTTAAACAACTCCAAAAAAATTAACAGATTTTAAACAAATTCTAAACAAAAAATAACATATAAACAAATTTTAAACAATAAATAACATTTAAAATTCATATAAACAACATATAAATAAGTTTTAAACAAAAAATATCATATAAAATTTATATAAACAAGAAATATAAAATTCATATAAATAAATTTTAAATAAAAAATAATATATAAATAAATTTAAAAAATAAACAAATTTTAAACAAATCATAAACAAGTTTCAAGTAAATTTGAAACAAGTGTTAAGGATCATAATGTAATTTATCAAACGAAAATGTAATTGATGAGCCGAAAATGTAATTTATAAAATTTGAGATGATAGTGTATAAATTTAAATTTATTGTCAAAATATTAAAAGTGAAGTTAACGGATTCGTAATATAGGTAGGAATTACCCCTGCATAATCTTTTCATAACATGTTACAATATTCCCATCTTTCTTAAAATTATTTCAACTTGAGAAAACTAGTTACGTCTAAAAACAAAATCTGATTCTATTTACTATAATAAACAGACTGTTATACAGGAGACAGAAACTGACATACAAGATAAAAAAAAACTCACGACTCCTCAATCTTAACCGTGCAGATTTAATTGTCATTATCCTCTTAATTGTTTTTTTTTTTTAAATCTGGAGGGTTATCAAAGTTCACGGCCTTCTCTCCTTATCCTCTTAATTGTCTTTTAAAAAAAATGAGTGGCGATGACTAGTGGGAGGGTCGGCGCCAACTTGGAAAAGGCACCGTCGACGAGGGGAAGGGGCGGCGTCAATGAAGAGGGCGATAATAGTTGGTGGCTGCAGCGACATGGGAGGAGGGGAGGTGATGGTTGTGTGAGAGGCAATCACCGATCTACAACGCAACCGGTGATTTTGCGACAGAGGAGAACAAAACGGAACTCGGTGATTTCGAGCGCTGCTTGATAATTGTAATTCTTTGCAAAGTGGTTCATTGACCTTCTTGTATTTTTCAGTCGAATATGGCGCCGGAAGTAGTAGAAATCGAAACACTATAGGAGCATCACATGACAGTTCTGTCCAAGATGATTTTCGTTCCACACCTAGGCTGCTAGGCAGGAAGGATGCTGTGATATTGACAAGGCATGAAAAATGATGGACAGAGCAAAATCAATTCAAAAGTCTACTAAGGTTACTTGCACTTCAGAGTTTTTGAAATTATTTTGTGAGATATTTATTTAATATTTTTATTATTATTTTATTAAAGTTTTCAGTTTTTAGTGTTTTAATTTTTTATTTGTAATAAAAAATTACTTTAAGAGTTTCGCATGACGCCTACTCAGTTTTTTTCTAAACATAATTTTATTTTAATCTCTAATTTTTATTTATTATTTTATTTAATATTTTTTACCTCAAATTTATTAAAATAAAAATAATTCATTCAAATAAAAATAATTCGTTAAAATAAAATTATTACATTAAAATAAAAATAATTCATAAAATTTAAAAATTAAATTAAAATAAAAAATTAAATTAAAATTAAAATATTATAAGGATTGAACGTAAAATTTTAAAAATTACTAAAATTAGAAAGTGTGAGTTGATATAGAAATGAGGAAAATGAAGTTGTGGGATTGAATTGATAGTTTGTCAAAGAGGAAAAATTTGATGGATTATTTTGAGAATATCGGTAGTTGACAAAATTTGATGGGTTATTTTGATAAGATGATTGAGTATTTTCATTATTGGAATCCATAATTCTGGGGAAAAAATTAGAGTGAGAGTAATTTGAGAGTATGAAAAGAAATTTTAAGAGTTGAGAGAGTTTGGGGGAGAGAAGTGAGTGTTTAAAGTGTAAAAATGAGAGAAAAAAATGTGTTTAGAGGGTATTTATAGAAAAATGGGTAAAACTAGC
>CAODLS012580070.1:0-16438 GCA_948243855.1 Flueggea neowawraea
TACATATCTCCTAAGGACGCCATTTTGGTTCTTATACTCAAGGTGGTTAAGCCTTTGATATCCAGCACTAGCTCTGATACCAATTGAAATCCCAATATGGCAATCCAAGAGGGGGTGAATTGGATTTCTTACTAAAAATAAAACCCTTTTGAAAAATTTTACAAATATTTTTAAATCAAAACAATAGCTAAATCCAAAACACTACCACTTAATAAAGAACAAAAAGGAGTAAGGGATAGAGAAACCAAGCCCAATATTTATAGTTTTTTGGTCATCTTTGACCTACGTCCACTCCTCTAGCTCACCAGAGGGCTTGAATCCACTGTACTTCCTCACTTTTGGATAGAGGTAAACTGTTTACAATCTATTGTTTTTCAGGGTAACAAGAAAACCTTCTACACCTTGCTTTTTGCTGGTCAAAACAAGAAAACCACACTCCTTTGTTTTTCAAGGTAACAAACAAAGCAAACCTATTCCTTTCTCAATCTTTACAAACAAAGCTTGATTACAATATTATTCTCAAGTAAGTGATAGTATTGTTCAACCAACTTGGTGATAAAATAGCAAGTAAACAGCTCAGTTGGTATGCAAGTGTTCAAGAATAAGATAAGAATGCAATGGGAAGATTTTCAAAGCTTTAGACACTCTTAAGGATTGTTCTTATTTACCTTGTGACTTGAAACTTCTATTTATAGGCACTCCTCAAAAAACTAGCCGTTGTAGATACCAAAACAACTGTTGTGAGAGAGTTGCAAAATGGTGAAATTAATGACGTCAGTCCTTGCTACATGCCTACCAAGTGTACTGCGTACGTAGTTCATGGTTTTATCATAGTCCTACGTGCAACAGTATTCCTTTTGAGTGCATAGGCCAAGTTCTAGTACCTATTGCTTTATATCAAGAAGTAACTATGTGTATAGTACTTTTATCTATATATGCAGAACTTGAATGTTGTGTGCATTGTACTTAGTGTTGCGTACGTAGTCGAGTCTTTAATGGATATGCCTTTGATCTTCATCGTGATTGTGTTAGAGAATATTCAAAATTTCAAATAACGAGGAGCGTCTGTCATTTTTCAGGTAGTCCAGCTCACCTTTTTCTGATGCCTTTGCATTTTTTATTCTCTGTTCGTGACTCACAGTTCTGATGCTCTCTGAATTCATGTCGGAGAATATTCCCATTGGTATTCTGATAGCCTGTAATAGATTTTGGCATTTTTCAGTCAGACAAATATTTTCCTCATCTACGTGCGTTGAAGTCTGTTATGTGTACATAGCATGATCCTTCCAAGAAATTTTGCTTGATTTCTACGCGCACACAACTGAGATAGAGCATGCCATAGCTTGACTGGTGAATTTCTTTAATTTTCCCATATGATCTCGTCTATGTGCTTAAACCTTTGCTTCAGCGTGCGTAGTACCAAGTGGTATTTAAACCAATACGCATCTTCTAGTTACTATGTGCTCTGGTCTATGTTCAATGCACATAGCAATATACTGATCCATTATGTTTTTTTGATTGTACCATGTCTACGAGCACTGCATTGCTTGCTACGCGCATAGTAGGATATTGGTTTTTTCTTCTAAGCGCATAACACATGTTCTACGCGCATTGCATTTGGCTTTTAAGCGCATAACACATGTTCTACATGCATTGCATGAGCTCTTGTGCGTATAACATCCATCTCTGACTTCTCGATGCACCTCTATCTCTGATCAACATGCATAGGTCTTGGTTTAAAGTACGTGGACCATTCTTTAATGCACTTAGAGAGCTGAGGAACGTGCTTAGCTTAACTATTTCAATTGTTTTGTTAAATTATCAAAATTTAGGAGTTTTTATGTTAATCCAAAACTTGATTCAACAAATTTACCATGCATCATGTATAAATTTTAAAAATACATTTCCTAAAAATCTTTACAAAAATTTTTAACATACAAATATCGTATGTATCAAGCTAACCAAGACATCATAGAAACATAACTAACTAATCACCAAAAATACAACAAATCTCAAACAACTAAGCACATATATGAGCAAATAACCAATCCTTTTTTTAGTATATTCTCAGTATACCGAAGTTTATGCTGATTATATTCTAAGTTTATTATGGGCGTACTGAGCACACATTCTGAGTTAAGTGTTGAGAAGTTTTATTCTCAGAGGCTATCATTAACCCATATAGCAGGGATGGTGAGAGACTCTAAGCCAAGTGCTGAAACTTACACAAATTCAAAGACTATAATTAACCTATATAATCGAGTGTGGAATCCTTGATACACTAAGTTGTATGTTACCTCCCACAACCTCCCAAGGAAATTGTTATTATGATGACCACCAAGGCTATGGTTGGTTTGAAGAGTTGGTAGACCAAACTAACCACGAGGAATACTTTGAGAGTTGTGAAGAAGGCCACCAAGTCCAAGAAAACTTTGAATAGTATGAAGAGTAGCATTATGATACCCTAATCCCCTAAGCAGATTACTATGATGACCAACAACACTATGGTTTTTCTAAAGAATTGGTGGGCCAAAATACCAAAGATAAAGTGTGTTCAAACTTATATGGGAGGCCACAAATCTACAGGCTCTTGGCGTTAAAAGATGGAAGAAATACGAAAGTGTCAAGAAGAAAATATTAGGAAACATAAGAAATGACTAGGAATATGAAAGAAAGAGATTAGGAATTGAGCAGAGATATTTCCAAAGCATAAACTACTTGCAGACATGGGCAGAAGCTCAAAGGCAAAACATGCACCTCCCTTGGAGAAAAACTCACCTGGAGTAAGAGAAATTACTCTCCTATAAAGGTAGTGGAAAAATAAAAAAAAATTAGTGAGTCTTCTCTAGTGGAACACCCATCGGTAAAGGAGCCGCCATCAAAATGGCCTCTTTCAGGGAAACAACCTCCAGAGGAACATCCCTTCCCCAAAAAGAATAACCTCTAAAGGAGCCGCTCCTAAAGGATTAGCCACCACAGGAGCCACCACCACAAGATTTTTCCCTAGAGGGACAACCTTCAAAAAAGAAGCCCCAAAGGATTCACCTGGAAAGGAGCGCCTGGTAGGGAGTGTCTTCTAAAGAAGTCTAATTTCGGACCTACATAAAAAATGGAGAGCATTTTCTTTGATGAACCTCTGGACAAGGTAAGGTCTTCTCCTATTTCATTGGTTAAGATTTATATTGTTTGGGTTTTATGTCTTGTGTTTACAGGAGTGATAAAAAACATGTCCCTTGTGAAGAATGAATTCCACCTTTATCTTCATAGAGGATGATCCTATGAAGGAGAGTAATAATACTCACCATGAAGGCTGAAAAAATTTAAGGTTGGTAGAATCACCACTTGTGATAGATCTAGGTTAACCCACTATGGGAGGTAAAAAGGTGTTGCCTCTTATCTTGGAAATATGGTAGCAACTCATATACAATTTTTTTCGTATATGTTGGAATTCGTAACTAAATATCACATTCATACAAGGATAAACGCAGTGAAAATAAGAAAATTTTTTATCGTAGAATTCCACCAAGGATCCAAATACATCAACATAAACGATTAGGGTTAGGATTTTTACCTCGAAAACCAAAGCTCAATTGCATGAACAAATGATTTGTTGGTGTACCTTTTAGTATTAACTAGAAACCTTTTCAACCACGTTGCCTTTGCGCGAACGACCAATGGTATCCACACAACGAACTTGCTAGGATTGGTGTAGTGTACTAGCACCTTTTAGAATCTCTATTGTAATGCTCACAAATAATTTTCTCTCTTTGTTTGTGACACTCACAAATTCGACCAAGCCATTGCCATGAGAAACAAGACTATGGTGTGCTTCTATTTATAGGCATACGAGAAAACCTAAATAGGTGCACTAGGGTTGGCCAAAACGCTTCCTTGTTCAAGAAGAATTCAGCCACATCAATAAAAGAAATATGTGTGCCAGAATTCCTTCTCAAATTAGGAGCTAAAACCCTTTCATTCCCATTCTAGAATTCATCCTACACTCCTAAAAAATGGGAGGGAGAAATTTTGGCCTCCAACCTAATTTGGAGTGTGTGCTGAATTTTTTCTCATGTCCCATTTAGGGTTTCTTTCTCCTTGTCATACAAGAATAGAACTCCTAAAAAATAGGAGTATGAATTCGGCCTCCACACCAAACCCTACTAGGTTTTCTATCTCTTGTCTAACAAGCATAAGGATTCCCAATCCTATTTAGTGTGTGTGCAGAATTTTACAAGGCCTTATTATGTTATTGGACTTTTAATTATATGATACATTATCATCAAATAAATCACTCTACTATTAATAACTATGGGACAAATTTATGTCACACATAAATAAACCCAAAATAATATTAATAAGTGAATTAAAACAAAACCTTGAATTATTAATAATTAATCAAATTAATTATCTCAATAATTAATTTGCCAAACGACAGAACATTTGCAATCCAATCCAATTCGTTTTTGTGTGAGATCCAATAGGTCCACTCGAGATTGGCAATGAGCCTCGTCCCAAAACACATGCACCCAAAGTCCATAAGTGGTTTCTCGTAACACATTATGGCAACTCAAAATTGAGTGGTATCGGTAATTCGAGTTAACCTTTCACAGTTTCACATTCAGTCCTTTTGTCTCACGATATTTATATTAAGCATAAAGCATGGTCACATGTCAATCTTATAATGCTTAATGCGTTTCTTGATCCCAAGTAGATTGATATACAAATGACATTGATAAACCCTTTTATCAACTCATTTGAGTATGTATACATTCCATCAATCCTACTCATCAAGTGACTTAAAGATATCACTCTTTATAAGAGGAATAAATCCATCACTCATCTACAAGATTCATGACATATTCAATCATAGCCTTTATTGTTGCCCTGTTATGGATAACATTTGACTAAGTCAAAACATGCGATTCCTCATGTAGGAGTCGATAGTGAGTTTCAGTTAGATGACTCAAAACATCACAACTGCATGAAAGCTACTTGTGACATTGATCCATGAAGTGCTTTCATAGCGGACAAACCTAATACATGTTTGCTACCATGTATCTATGCTTTAAGTGATATCACATATCTATAATAACTAAAACATGATTATCCTTTTACCAACATACTAACCTTGGCTTGTCATCATTCCCATGATAGCAATCGATTAGGGACATTTAAAATATTATCCTTTTTACCTTATGGTTTTACTATCAAGTCACACACTTGTTGGCATAAAGAAGAATAACTATTCATGGATTATTTATTGTCATAAACAATATAATATTTCATAGATATGAAATAAAATGCCTCTTTATTAATTGATAAATCAAATGACAATGTGCATCAATGGTTGGACTAGGGCACAAAACTAATAGTATAATTATGAGAAAACACACAAAAAAGAGAAAAAGAATAGAAAAATGAAACTAAAAAAATAAAATAGAGAAGAATAAGTGCAGTAGGCTTCATGGCCACTGCAATTTGGTGGAGATGACTTGTAGCTGACAAGAGGTTTTGCCACCTGTTGAAATTTGCAAGTAAACTCCAATTATGCTTATTAACCTGTGAAATTGATCTCCTTGGCCATTTAATAAACCACTACAGAAAAAGAAATAAGGAGACACAAGAGGGAAATAGTTAAAAATAGGCCTCAGGCCATTTCTTATTTATTTCGAAAGTCATTCTCATACAAAAACATTTTCCACCCTAAGACCAGCTTATGTATAGTGGCTACCTCCGCATATACGGCTAGATTCTATGCCTACGTGGCCACCTTTCGATTCTGAAAATTTTAATAAATTAAATGTTTAAAGATATCATTATGATTTATGCATGTATGTATGTTGTATGCTTTGTCTGCGAACCGTTTTGGAAATGGTTTTGAAACAATGCTAGTATGTATCGACGTGTCCATCTGTATTATAAAAAAATAATAAATATACGTGAATGTGGTAGTTTTTTTAAATATTTCCAAAATATTTTATGTGAGGTCTTAGAAGCATTATGGAGCATCATCCCTCACTAAGTTTGCTCACCCCCTCCCCTTTAACATTTTTCAGTTTGTCTTGGCATTCGTGCTCGGTGAGGATTTCTTTCGACAGTGAGTGCCCATTTGATCGGGCCAGCTTATATGTATGTAGACGCTCCACACCAGATTTGTGGGTTATGGATCTGCATTTGTTAGTACAAAACTTTTAAATGATTTGATTTATTATTTTATTCCTAATTTATAACTGTTTTATTATGTTAAATGAAATCTGGATTTTTGTTAACGATTGATTAATAATTAATCTGGAGTAAGAATTTGGGTAGAATTTTTGTACTCTGATGCTTGTGCGAGCTGGGCTAGGCCTCTTGTTTGGTTCGTCTTATATGTCAATCATGATTCGAAAATGGGTCGTGACAAAAGGGGTATATGGGCCTTAAGTTTCATAAGTCTGGGTCGGTTGTGGAGCTTAGATATCTTTGATCGAGTCAATATGATTTGCCTCTGTGTTCTTTCAAGTAATCTTTCCCTTCGGTATTGTGGCAATAGTCTGTAGTCTGACATCTACATGAATTCTTCGTTTGTTTGTTATGTCTAGATATTCATCAGTGACATAGGAGATTTAGAGATGTTGTTAGGCATCAATTTTCTAGATTCACCAGCCAATCAATAGCGGGTCAGCATGACTTGCATAATGCTTTAGCTTTTGCAGTTTCAGGACCTTATCCCCAGCCTTAGCCTCAACCACCACCTGTGGCCCAGCCAGATGTGTTTGAGTGTCTTGGTAGCTTTTTCGACCATTTCAAACGATTTCCTCCTGGTCAGGCAGTCGGAGATCACTTAGCAGTAGCCCCTCCAATAATTGCACCCGTGACACTGGAGATTGATACTAGTACTTGTATGACAACCTTCATAAAGCTTGAACCATCAAGATTTCAGGCAAGATGGGGAAGGAACCACAACATTTTATCATTACACTAGAGCATTGTTTTAGTGCACTGAACTGCACCAATGATGCCAAAAGGGTTAGATTTGTAACATTCCTTCTGGATGGCCGTGCAACATTGTGGTGGTAGGGTTTTGAGAGACAATGAGACGTCCGTTGGGTAGAGTTCAAGAATGAACTCATACTATCCGTCCTTCCCCAAAGTATTAAAGATAAGACAGCAATGAGTTCAATGATTTTCATCCAGAGATGTATGTGACAGACTACAAGGAGAGGTTCAGAGAACTTAGTAGGTATGCACTAGAAGAGTGTCATATTGAGACAGTATTGGCAAAGAAGTTTCAAAAGCATTTGTTACTAGGATATGCTAGAATAGTAGCAACCCTTAGGTTAGGAACAATGAGACAGATTGCTGAGGCCTAAGGAATA
The DNA here is from genome assembly GCA_948243855.1 of Flueggea neowawraea. Taxonomy (NCBI): domain Eukaryota; kingdom Viridiplantae; phylum Streptophyta; class Magnoliopsida; order Malpighiales; family Phyllanthaceae; genus Flueggea; species Flueggea neowawraea. Next base: position 7,359 of record CAODLS012580070.1, read on the forward strand.
TGTTGATGAGAGACATTTAATGGAGACTTCGAAAAGGAGTAAGCCGGATGGATTGACGAGTGGCCATTAGGCCTCGGGTCAAAACACCCGGTCTGGGCAGAGCCACAGATTCTTCTCAGGGTACCGAATCAGTATGGGAGCATTCAAAATGTCGGTATGAGGCAGCTGAGTGGGTTCCTCGAATTTCAGAGTAGGGCCTGAAAGCTTTAGTCCCAATGTATGATGGCAATCCAAGAGGATGGCGAATTGGATTTTTAAAAATTTTGTTGAAAATCTTTTGCAAACTAAAAAAAATAACAAAGTACAAAGTTATTTTAAATTGAAATCAAAGTTAAATGCGCGAGCAACTTAAAACCAAAGATCTAATCCACACACAACAATATAAATCAAATGCAAAGAAAGTGAGAGAGAGTAAAGCAAGAGAGCACAAATTTGATTTATACTGGTTCGGTCCTCCTTGACATATGTCCACTCCTCTAGATCCCCTAGAGAATTTCAATCCACTAACTACCTCACTTCTGGGTGGAGTGAAATCATTTACACAACTTGTTTTTGCGGGCTCAACAAGTAAACAGTTACACCTTGTTATTACGGGCTCAACAAGAAAACTGTATCCTTAGTTTTTGCAGGCTCTACAAGAAAACTGAATCCATAATTTTTGTTGGCTCAACTAGAAATCCAAAACCACTTGTTTTTAGGACAAAACAAGCAAACCAAATCTCTAGTTTTTGTGGGCTTAACTAGAAAACCGTTACCCATGAGTTTTCTAAGGCTCATTAGTAACCACTCTTGTTTTTCTAAAGTACAACAAGGAAATGTATCTACCTAAGAAAATAACCTTCCTTGATATGAAATCAACCCAAGAGTACAAAATATTTAATCTCACACCAACCTCGAAATAAGATTGCAAGTAAATAGCTCAAATGTGTTACGAAGGTAGAAGTAATAGAGAAAATAAATGGCAAGTCATAACAAAGGTCTCTCTTATCTTCCTACTCCTCTTGGACTTCTATTTATAGTCATTTGTAAGAATATAGTCGTTAGAAGCCTCGATGTCGCCGTTGTGAAAGAGTGGAAAATTCTGATTTAAATGACGTAGCTGCCTTATGCGTACATTGTTGTCCATGCTATATGCATTGTGTGTACTTCAGTCTTTTCAGCCTTTAATGAATTAGAATCTATGTGCTTTGTCACTCTTTTACATGCTTTGACAGTCATCCACTGCCTTATGGCATGATCTGCGTACATTGTTCTTCGTTCCAGAATATCCAATTTCACCCAGACTTTCGTTAACACACTTTGTTAATTATTCTACGCACTTTTTTGTTCTTCCAGAATTTCATCAAAGTTTTTTTTCAATCAATAAGGGGCTTTGTCTTTCTGCCCGGACTTTCATCAAAGTTCTTTGTCCATCAATAAGGTGCGTTCTTGTTCTCAAAGTTCACTCCTTTAATTTTGAAATCATCTTGTACAAGGAATATTCAAATTTGAAATCCCAAGGAGCGTCTCAACTTTGTCGTCATTTGATACTCATCAACATACATTACTATCCACCTACGTGTATTGAGCTTCTCATTAAAGTTTGCATCTTTAATCTATCTACACAACAATGCTCAGATCATTAGATAATGTGCGTTACACCCCATTTGCATGCGTTGATACTCATCTATGTGTTATCCACGTGCTTTGTTTGTTCTTCTGCAAGCTTAGACCAATGTCTTGTGCATTCTACTTCTTGGCTCAACACGTCTACATGCTCAAATGTCACTTTTGCATGCATTAACTTACTTAGATTTCTACTTAAGTAGTTTGGGCCAGATATCACTAGGTCTGTTAGTTTGCACCTCTTTTATGGATATTTTGCATTCATCACCACCAAAATCAAACACAACAGGGCCTCAGGTTCTGGACGAGTACTTAGGGGCATAATTCCTTGGTGCAATGTTTATGGGAGAAAACATCTCAGACAATGTGGCAAACCAAAGCGCCACTGCTACCTCTGTAAGCAGCTAGGGTATGTGATATCCGAATGTCCTAACTATATTATTCCTTCTAACTCTGTACTTCAGCTTATTTATTCTTTTGAAATTTTGAAAGTTTCTGCACATTTTTACATATGTTGTTTTGAACTTTGGTGCATTTATGTGAGCTTTTGTATACGTCCTTCTGAACTTCTGCATGTTTTGCTTATACTTCATTGAATTATAATATCATACTCCTATTTACTGCTCTATTTTCTTCCTGTTATGCCTGGATAATGGAATATTCGCGGAGAATTCTTATTGTAGGATTCCTTCTTCCTAAGTATCGGGATGTAGTTGATTTAGTGACATGAGAATTTATTAATTTCTATCTTGGGATAAATTTTGGCTAATTCTGAGACCTGGGGATATATATTAGTGAGTCGGATGAAAGGAATGATTTCTTATGACTATCAAATGTATTTGACGTTGGTCTTGACTGAGTCTCAAGCCTCGAAGGTGACCTTGAAAGATGTATTGGTGGTACAAGAGCTTTCTAAAATTCTTTCTGAGGAAATTTCTTCAGCTTTGTATGAACGACAGATTGGGTTTATGGTTGAAGTAGGACTTGGCATAGATCCAAGTTTGTTACTTAGTTGAGAGAATTGTATGGTAAGAGTATAACTAATCGAATGTTATCATAAGAGTTTTCTATTAAGGAAGGATTATGATTTTCTTCCAGATGACCGAGTATCGTAGGAGAATTATCCAGGACTTTCCTAGAACCGTAGCTTCTATGACTAGTTAATCAGAAGAAATTTGAATTTATATGGATTGATTTGCGAAAGTAAAGTTTTCAAATGTTATGAAGTGTTTGACAAGTGGTCATCGTCGGTTTCACGATGGGCTCCGGAGATGCTACAACGTATTTTGATACGTTGAGGAACTACTAAGGTTGCTTGGAGTGAAGTTGAGAAGTTTATGAGTTGGTGTTTTGGGCAAAGTGAAAATGGTTTTCGTTACATTCTAGGGACAAATATTTAGAGGAATGGGAGGATAAGGAAGAATTGATTCTGAGGTTAGTGTTCCGAAGTTCACTAGTTCAAGGGAGATATAGAATTTAGAAGGAAACTTCTGGGTTTCATAAGTTCGAAGGGGTATTTGATGTTTGCTAAAATGAGAAGTTCTTTTCCTGGAATTTGAAAGGTATTCTGAGTTTGGTAGAAAATTTCAAGGCAGTTGATTCTGTTAGATGGCGTTGTTTGGAGATTAGATGAACATGGTAACGAAGATGTGATCAATCGAGCAAGCAGTAAGCCTAAGAGAAGTTATGAATATGTCAGGAAGAGTTGAATTGGAATTGGAAAACAATTTATCGTCGGACTTCCAAATTCAATCTGATTGGATCCGGAGGTTTAAACATCAGAAGTGTAATTCATTTTGGCTCTTTGAACTATCTCATTCAACAACATTTGATCTGTCGCATTTCTGTTATGCTCTGTAATTGCAATTGGGGTTGATTCCCTATTGCAGTTAAAGATCTGATAACTGTGTTAAATATTATCCAATTTTTCCTTTCTTCTCTCTGTATTGGTCTAATTGCTAAGACTTTTGAAACTTGATCTTTGATCAATCCAACATTTGTTCTTTCGACACAAGATCTCTAGGTTTTAAAAATATGTTCTTTGTTCGTTTGCATCATTGTACACTCTACAAATTTTGCAAACTGTTTCCTAAGAATTCTATCCCATATTTATTTCCTGTTCTACCACTATTTTCAGTTAAATAAGACTCAATTTGCTCACTGATGAACCATCAACGGAAGTTCTTTAAGGTATCATTATGATGAATTGCATCACGAGCATCAGCATCTGTAGATCTCTATTAACGCATAATTCTATATCTATTTTCTCTGCATCTGCATTTCTCTGTACTCTTTGCCTTAACTTTTGCATATTCTGAAATATCTATATCAGTTTGCATATTTGGAATTGAGCGACTTAGGACTCTATTTTGTTTAAAAGGTGGCGTAGATGTCAGCTCATGTTTGACTCCATTGAATGGTAAGTCAGTATTATCTATCTCTGCATCTACCTCTGTAAGTATCTTCTAACTCCTATTCCTTCGACATTCTTTTTGTATATCTGGATGCAAGAGAGTTAGTACGTTGATAGGGTGATAGTTACACCCTTCATGGTTGATAAGTTGAGAATTCGAGATCATATTCTAATTTGGAGACTTAGATTAGAATTAGATGTTGGAATTTGTAACTTAATTATGACATTCATATAGAGGATAACACAACAGAAATAACAAAAAATTATACTAGAATTCCACCAAGGATCCATGCATATCGACATAAACGATTAGGGTTAGGATTTTACCTTAAACCCAAAGCTTGATTGTATGAATGAATGAATTGTTGATATATGTTTTAGTGTTAAAACCAAACCACAATTCTTCACCTTGCCTTTGCGCGAACGTGTCTAAAGGAAGCCACACAAACAAACTTTCTTGGATTGGTGGAGTGTACTAGCACTTAGAATCTCTATTCTAATTCTCACAAATAATTTTCTCTCTTTGTTTGTGATACTCACAAATTCAACTTTTCCATAGAAAATAAGACTAGGGTGTGCTCCTATTTATAGGCATATGGGACAACTTAAATAGGTGCACTAGGGTTCGCTGGTGTTTTAAAATGGGCAGCAACCAAAACAACATTGTTTTGGCTACTGTCTAGATATATTTATTTATTTGAAAAAACAAATAAAAATGAAATTGGGTATTACACAAATAGTACCCGGCACCTTAAGGGTCTTAAAGCTACACCCAAACAGAAACTGATCATAAGAGTATGTCGTAGAGTATTACAATGCATGGGCTCTTGTAGAATACACTCCATTAGGTCACAACAAAAATATATTATAGGGGTATGATCGGTAATACGGACTCAAAATTTAAATATTAAATTAGATCTCCTTCAATAGCTTATCAATAGTCTCAAAACGAGTATCAGCAACATAGGTAAATAATTAACCACTATTGCAAGTAATAACAGACAGTAGCCGCTAAGGCTGTTAATAGCAAACAGTAGCCAATAAGGCTAATAGTAGCAGATGGTAGCCAATAAGGCTAATAAGAGCACACGGTAGTCAATAAGGCTAATAACAACAGACGGTAGCCATTAAGGCTAATAATAGCAGACAATAGCAAATAAGACTAATAATAACATAGATTAATCGATATATATATATATATATATATATAAGTGAATATACACATATCTTGAGCAGATTTTGAAAATAGAATATTGGTTATCAGAATATCACATAAGTAAGATTTTAGGATAGATTGATCCATTAATTAGTCTATATTACATGTAATAGTGTGAACACATCAAAAAAATGTAATTTTAAAAAGATAGCCCTTTTGTTTAGAATGGAATCCAACTCACCTGGAAGTCGAGCCAATAATTATATCACTGACCATCAGTGGATGGTTGGTCACCTCAGATATCAAACAGAGCTGAAAACATAAACATGTAATAACGGAATTAGACGTGACAACTGTGGCAATACTGAGAATGTATGAAAAATGAACGCATTTCCCGAACCCTCGACGATGTCTAAGAAACTATTTCGATCAAAGATCTAACACTCTAGTCTCGAAAATCGAGCTTTCCATAAAATTACAATTTGGTCCCTCAACTTTTGCAAGACCTCGATAAATTACAGATCAATCCCCAAATTATTCTAGAATTGCATATCATACCTCAAACAAATAGAAATTATCATTCAGTCCCTACGGTAGAAATTCTTTCAAAAACACCCTAAAATTCATACAACCCGATACCCAACATTCTAAGCCACTCAAATCACTTCTAATCTTGCTCCAAAATAGAAACTACAATCAATTGCACCAAAGGATCACAAAATCATCAATAATCTCTAAAAATCCAGACCAAACCTTAACACATTCAAAACAACATCAAATCTTTAAAACTCAAGCCAAATCTATGTATTTCCAACCTTAATCTATCATGATCTTACATCCTACAACTCCCATTTTGACCGAAATAAGCAAATCCAAACCCAACAGTCAAAATCCATCACAAAATTAAATTTGAGATTCAAGCATGAAAATGATGAAATGAAGAGATTAGAGACGTGTTCTTACCTCACGAAATTGAAAGGGAACAATGAGAGGCAATGGGAGACGAAATGGGATGGATTTGAGAGTGAGAGAAGTGAAAAAGGTGTGAAAATAACGAAGTGACATAGGGTTTGGAGTTTGAAAACACCCACAAATTGAACCCCACTGTTTCAATTATTTATAGTGGCTAACATACATTATTAGGAAATTAAAGTATGTTATGGATCTTAAAATATGTTCCCAAACTCCTAACGTATGTTGTTGTGGTCAAAATCACGTCTAGAACCTTCAATTTAACCTTAACGTACATTGCACTAAGGCTAACGTGCGTTAATCATATTTGTTCAACCTTAACGTACGTTACTACTAGGCTAACGTACGTTAGCTTCCATTTCCAGATAAAGTTATGCACAACTATAATGCACGTGAATCGGTATTTAGCTTACACATTTGTCGCTATTCGCTTGCACACACGCGTTGGAACATTCCCGGGGCTCAATAACACCCGAACTTACAAAAATAACATCACTAAACATCTCCAAACATGAAATCATCATTCCAAACACTTAACCTCAAATCGAAATTGAACAAAATGCTACAGAGAGACTTAATGGAATGAACGAGGAGTTACATATAGGGCTAGAAAGCATTGATTATCATTTACTTGCAACCATTCTTGCTCTCATTGTGCTTTCATTTTCTCATTTACTAGCTTATTCATTTTCTCTCCTACTCTTTATACTTCTATTTGCAATTTTTCAAAGTTGGTGTGAGGATTTTATAGGGCATTTTAATTTCCATATTTAGCTAGAGTTTTGATTGGCATTTATTGCTTAATGTTGTGCAGGTTCTCTTGTTTTAGTATCCTTGAAAAGCAAATGTAAGGTTTTTTGTTAGCCTATAAAATGAAAGGATTATACCAAGGTTTGCTTCCTCCTAGAAATGAGGAGTTAGTGGAATTGAAACTCCAGAGCGAAATTTGAGGAGTGGACATAGATCAAGGACAATCGAACTACTATAAATCCAAATTTGTTTTGTCTTCCCTACCTCTTTAATTTTGTTTTTATTTTTGCTATCTTCTTCTCACTATTAAGGTTTTTGTATACAATTTCAGCTTGCATTGCTTTAATAGTGAAAAGGGTTTAAAAGCTTTTGTCAAAATTCTTTAAACATTCCAATTCACCCTCGTCACTCTTGGATTGTCATTTGGGATAACAAAAAACTTTGTTCAAAACTATTGTGCAATTCAAAACAAGTCAAACACAAAGTTTCATTGAAACTCAAACCCAAGGTTGAAGGAGTAATAATGAGTTCTTTGGTGTTGCAAGGTTTAACCAAATGTTTCCAAACCTTTTTGACCATTAAATATGATATTTAGGAGCCTTTTTCTACCTTTCGGAACTCATATTTGATTGTTCGTAATCGCTGAAAAAGTGACCTAGCTGTTAAAGAGAAGTTTAGCTTTCAATCCTTCTGACTCGCCGGTTACTCGAATAAAATTTATTGTTACTCAAGTGAAGTCACTTGACAACATTTAAAAATATGATTGTTAGAGAACCTTGTCCGGATAGACCTGTCCCACCTCAAGTTGACGTCCTTTTCACTCTTAGGATTCGACCGCGTCTTCGAGATGAATAAAGCTGCATTTAACTGGTGCACTTGGGTGTTTTTAGCAATTATACCACTTACCTTCCTCGACTACTAAAGCTTGTAGAGGATCTATCAACCATAGGAACCAGTCTTCTCAACATCAATTCAGCACCATACACTTCCAATTTGAAGATGAATTGAGATTTTAGTGGTCTGGTAAAATTAATTTATAGCTAAGGTTGTAAAAAGGAGAAGTTATATATTCAATGACATGCAATGGTGCCTTTTTTATCCAACCCTTACCATAGTCTCGCTTAAGGATGTGTAAAAAGACATGCCACGTCGTTAGAAAGAATGACATGTTGGCAATCATTAGCCATTATGTCTGCCATACCACTATCCATTATAATCTCTCATAACAGAAGGCAAGAATCAGCCTATTCAACAAATGTTAGGCATTGCACTGGTTCAAAAAGAGCATTGCTGCATGAACTGGTCTGGCCTAAAAACTATAGGGTCAAAATTGAACATTACCCTATGAAAAAGTATTACACTTAAGGGCATTTGGATCATTTTCCTATCTATTCCTTGTCTATTTCAAGTGTTGTTCAATGAACCAAACATGGAATAGTTTTTTCGCCATTTGGTAAGCCAAACAATAGAATTAGAACTCTAAATACATTTTTTCTCTATTCTATTTTATGGATTAGATATTCATTCCCTATCTATTTGTTGGAATTCGCGGCTCAACTATGACATTCATATACATTCATGGCAGCAGATATAACAAAAATTTAATGCCTTGAATTCCCCCAAGGACCCATGCATATCAACATATATAATTAAGGTTGGATGATTTACCCTTCACCAAGGCTCGATCGATCGGTTGTATGAAACGTTGGTGTAGCTCTTAGCACCAAGAACCCGAATCACCTTTGTGGAATCATGTTGCCTTTTCGCGATCGTGGCTAGAGGTATCCACACGAACGAACTTACCTTGGAATGATTGCAGTGTACTAGCACCTTTTAGAATCAATATTTTAAAGCTCACAAAATTATTTTCTCTATTTGAATTGTGGCTCACAAGTTCGGCCAAGGGATAAATGAATGGCAAATGGTGCAAGTCTATTTATAGGCATATGAGATGACCTAGATAGACAACACATATGAACCGAAATTCCCCTTCTCCTTGCCCTACTACGATTCGATTTTCTCCTTTGTGCAAAAAGGGGGCCGAATTCATTCCTAATCATACTAGGTTTCGGTTTTCTCCTTTAGTACAAGAAGAGAGCCAAATTCATTCCTAATCATATTAAGTTACATCCTAATTAGGGTTTCCTTGTCATACAAGAATAGGACTCCTAATTAGATGTGCAT